>JANRGW010040500.1:0-82797 GCA_024733675.1 Psilopsiagon aymara | reverse complement strand
GCATGAGACTCAGAAAGTCCTTGGCCAGACCAAAATGTACTCAGCAGTAACTAAAACATTGGTGTTATCAGCACTGCTCACAAGCCGAAAGTCCAAAGGAAAAAAAACCAACACAGCTCCACACCGGCTACCAAGAAGGAGAAAAATGACTGCTACTGCCGAACCCAGGACAGGTGTGAGAAGAGCAAGTCAGTCAGATGAAGCCCAAGACGCCTTTGGGCAAATACAGCTTCTGGTGAATTTAAGCATAAAACCTGCAGCATCTACTGAGGTCAGGCACCCCTGAGGTCAGCTGTAACTGAGCAAGTGGCTTGAAGGAGCCTGGCTGCAGTTTTAGTACCTAAATTTCACATCAGTCCCACCTTCAGCACCCAAGCCCTGCCATAGGAATCTGGGGAATGGGAGAACCTCATAGAATCAACTAGGCTGGAAAAGACCTTCAAGATCAAGTCCAGCCATTGATCCAGGACCGTCAAGTCCACCACTAAGCCATGCCACTAAGGGCCTCATCTATGTGTTTTTTGAGCCCTTCCAGTGAGAGTGATTCCATCACTTCCCTGGGCAGCCTGTTCCAATGCCTGACCACCCTTTTGGTGAAGAAACTTTTCTTAACATCCAATCTAAAACTCCCTTAGTACAGCTTGAGACCGTTTCCTCTTGTCCTATCACTTGTTACCTGGGAGAAGAGATAGATCCCCACATCTCTCCATCCTGCTTTGAGCTGGTTGTAGAGAGCAATAACATTCCCCCTGTGCCTTCTCCAGACTAAACACCCCTAAGTTTCCTCAGCTGATCCTCATTAGACTTGTTCTCCGGACCCTTCACCAGCTTTGTTGCCCTTCCCTGGACCCGCTCCAGCAACTCAGTAATGCCAAGTGACACATTTGTTAAAAATACTTCCAGGGGACGTTTTTGGACGCCGGGCCGGCAGCTGCCCCCCGGCAGGTACGGTCCTGCCAGCCGCTGATGGCGCGCATCCCACGGCCGGGGTTCGCCAGGGAGGAAGGAGGCAGTGACCCACTGTACGACCAGCAATTAACTCAGGGGCAGCCCACTGGGTCCATAACCGACCATTCCGGTGCGGCCTCTCCCCCGAGGCCCCCAGCGCAGGCAGCAGCGGGGTCTCCTAGCACCCACAGCCCCACGTGCTGGGAGAGCTCCCGGGGCGGCTCTGCAGCGCCGGGGGAAGAGCGGGCCCGCTATCGGAGGAGGAGAGGGGGACAGAGGCGGCGGCACCGCCCTCCAGAGAGAGCGGCTGGGAGAGGCTGGTGCGAAGCGTCGCATCTCAATGAGGGCCGGGCTAATGCAAATCACTGCAACCGGCAGCAGCAGAAGAAAGGCGAAGCAGCTGCAGCCCGGGCTCCCTAGCCGCGCGCTCCAGTCAGGGGCGGTGTAACAAAGGCAGCGGAGCCGCTTTCTGCGGCAGCTCCTGCGATTAGAGCCGGGTGCTCGCCGGGGGGGTGAGGGGGGAGCTGCCGCTCTCTGGCCTCATCCCATTTCGAGCTGCTTCCTTCCCTCCGCGGCCCGCCGGCAGGTCCAAGGGAGAAGGTGTTCGTCAGGCTGCGGAAAACAGGTGAGCTCTAGCGCCGGGGTTTATGGGGCCGGGGTCGTCCCTCCCTGAGCGGGGGCTGTGGCGTCGGGGCGCGGCGCGGCTCAGCGCACCTGTGCCCATTGTGTGGGGCGGCGGCCTCCGCCGAGCGCCGCAGCGCCCTGCCCGGGCGGGCCGCGGGTGCCGGAGTGGTGTGTGCCCGGCGGCAGGAGCGCGGGTGTGGGGCTGTCTCGCGGTCTGTCCCCCCGGCTGCCCGTCCCTCGGCACCCCGGGAACGCAGCAGGTGCTTCCCCCGTGCGCCCGGAGGTTAACGCACCTCGGTTTTGTCAGCGTGTGCGGTTTACGCGGCGCCACCAAGCCCGCAGCGGGCTTGAAGTGCTTGATGCCGCCTTCAGCGGGCTGGCTGCGTGTCAGACACGTTTCCCCTACCTACCCCAGCAGAATAATCCCCTCTAGAAGCCGCTGCGGCATGTAGCCACGTTTTAGCCCCCCCACAATGACTTGGTAGTGAGCCTGCGGCTTAGTCTCTGAATGATCTTCTCTCGGTGCCAGTCGCATCGCTGCGTGATGTATTTTTTTTTTTTCCATCAAGTTGTTTTATGTAATTGCTCACCCACACCTGCATTATAAATAATTCTTTAGCGGATGTACAGGGTGTGAAGTGTTGGGCATGGTGATTTTGCAGGGGTGTGTCCCTTCGTTTTTCTGTCTCTATACGTATGTGAATGTATTTTTATACCCACACAAACGGAAACATCTGATCAGATCAAATTGTTTAGGATTTCTTTGTCTGCTCTGACCTTGTGGTTTGAATGCGATTTTCTGCAACACAGCAGGACTGTAGTGTTCCTTTTTAAAGGGCGTAATTGGGAATTACAGCCATTATTGATTAAAGCATACGTGTGTGTGGAAGAAAGGGCAGCAACTCGCACCTCTCACATCTACCTTTCCCCATCCAAAATTGGTAAAGCTGAAAGTCTCTTAAAAAAAAAAAAAAACAAAAAAAAACAAAAAAAAACCAGAAAAAAAGAAGTTTATCTTCATGTAAACTTGCTTTTTGGGTTTCCTTGGTGTTTTTTTGTTTTTTGTTTTTTTTTCTTTTTTTTTTGGTGTGTGTGTGTCTGAAATGGTTTAAGCAAATGAAATAGCAGACCTAGAAAAATCCATTTTTCTTGGCACAAGCATAGCTTTTGAGATACAGTTTCTGGATTGTGAATTCTAGGATTGGTTAAATCTGAATAACAGGTTTTCATAGGAATTACAAGTGAAGTAAAATAACTGACATGTTTTTTTTTTTTTTTATAACATGGAAACATCGGTGGTATGTTCTTGACTGTAAGCTCTGACCACTGAGTGACATTTTGTGTTTAAACTATAGAGAAGTGTCAGTGAAATGCCATAGTAAGTGTTCTTTCACTGAAGTGGGCTGTATGCGTGCATATATGCTGAGGAGGAAAAACGTAGATTAGTCTGTTTCTTTTATATGTAAAATAAGAAAATATATACTAGAATCATAGAATACCTCAAGTTGGAAGGGACCCATAAGTATCACCGAATCCAGCTCCCTGCTCCTTGCAGGACTACCTAAAACTAAACCATATGGCTAAAGGCATCATCCAGACATTTCTTGAACTCTGACAGGCTTAGTGCTGTATTGTTTATAAGTTTTATGTACCTTTAAAGTATTTACAAATATTAATCTTGAATATAAACATAAGCCCATGATCCTATGCTGATGTAACAGGGTAAGCTGTGAGCTGTAATCAAATCAAGGTAAATAACCTCCACCAAGGCCCCACACTTGCAGTGGCTGACTTAGGTACTTACTCCAGTCAAGCACTGTGAAGTTGCTGAGCACGTCCCCTACAGCTTTGCAGCATCAGGGTCCAGCTGTATAATTGCTGCTTTAATGCAAACTTCTGTAAGCTCAAGAGCATCCTTAAGTCTTTCTGTATTTCCCCCTATTGCTTTACAACTAGTCTGAATATATTTTTTTCTTCTTCATGGTCACACAATTATAAGTGGTTGAAACAAAGCTTGTGCTTGCTATTTTTTTTCTTTTTATTGGAAATCAATGAGAGAGGCCACTTCTAAATTAGGTCTGTGTGTATGTGCTATAAATAAACTTACTGTGCTTTGCTATTCTGCAGACAATGCAAATCTAGATGGCTCCTAAATTAAAAGAAATGTGTTTTCAACTTAATGATATTTTGATAATTCTATTTTTATAATATTTTTATTTATGAAGATTAACGTGCAACTTGTAGTGTTCAGCCTTGTGTTGTTCGTAAAAAGGAACAGAAGTATCTACTTCCTTGATTTCATTTCAGAACATATGAGTGTCCATATCCGTGATCTATATTGAACAGCTGGGATCATTCTGGTCAGAGCTGATGGGTTTCTGTCACTTTCAAAAGTGGGAGACACCAACTGATAATTTACCAATCAACACTGAATTTATCACTCCTTTGGTGATAGTTTTGTAGGCAAAAGAAGCTGCCAGCCTTAATCAATTTGAGTATTAGGCTTAAGATATTAATAATGCATCTTGCAAATGTTACAGAGCACTGATGTAGTTTGCTTATTGAAAGGTACTCATTTCCTGTCTCCTAATATTTTTTTTATTATTTCATTGCATTTGAGCAGTTCTGTTTTTCAGTGTATGCAAAGTATTTGCACAAGGACAACTGAAATAATTTACTAGAAAGCTTAGGCTTTAAGGAAACCAATCTTTGAAATATGCCAGGACTGTTGAACAGTGGGCTTGACCCACTGAGTAGTAGTCCTGATTCTCATCACTAACCTGAAACACCTGTTTGTCCAGTGAGCTTTTAACTGCTTTAGTTGTTGGTGACTGTTCTTCTGAAGTGGGACATCTTGAGATCACAGTTGGAACAAACAATTTAGTGGGATGAATGGTCTAGAAACTAAACTGGACTCAAATAGCATCTGAATATAGCATGATGTCCTTGGTTCAGCAGTAGCAGTCATTTTTTCTCCTTCTTAGTAGCTGGAGCAGTGCTGTGTTTTCGACTTTTGGCCTGGGAACAGCACTGATGACACCAATGTTTTCAGTTACTGCTTAGAATGCTTTGGTCTGACCAAAGACTTTCTGAGTCTCATGCTCTGCCAGGGAAGAGGGGAAGCTGGGAGGAAGCAGAGACAGGACACCTAACCTGGGCTGACCAAGGAGGTATTCCAAGCCACAGTACGTCATGCCCAGGATGTAAAAAACCAGAGGGTAGAGACTCAGAATGGGGATTTCACAGCTGAATCAGGCTTGATATTGGGTGGTGAGCAATTGTATTCTCATTCCTTGTATTTCTCTTGACATTATTATTATTGGTGATAGCAGCAGTGGTTTGTGTTATGCCTTATTACTAAACTGGTCTTATCTCAACCTATGGGAGTTGCATTCTTTTGATTCTCCTCCCCATCCCTTTGGGAGCTGAGGGGAAAGAAAGAGGGGGGAGTGAGTGAGGGAACTGTGGGTGAGTTATAGTGGCTTAAATCACAACACATGAGAAGTAAAAAGTTGATGGTTTTTTTTGGTTTTGTTTTTGTTTATGATTTTTTTTTCTCCCAGTATCTCAACTTTGTTCAAATTCAGTAAGAACTGTGAAAATGAGGAGACAAATGCTTTTTAATGTTGCCTGTTACTAGCAGTTGGTTTCATGAGTGCTATTGCTATGCTGTACACAAGCCTAACTTGGTTTTATGGCCTGGCAAGAGAGGTAGCCGTAAAACGAATGTGCGAATGTGGCATGGTTTCATTCAAACATTTTTTTCTCAACCTGGAAAGCAGTCCTATGTAAGTGCCATGTATAGAACATGAATGCCCAAAGTGAGCTTCCTTAAAATGTGTCAGTTTCTTAAACTTTTTCTGGTCTCTTGTTCATCCCTTAGATTGAACTTCAAGATGTCCTTTGGGAGAGATATGGAGCTGGAGCATTTTGATGAGCGTGATAAAGCGCAGCGATATGGCAGGGGGTCCCGGGTAAATGGTTTGCCAAGCCCTACTCACAGTGCCCACTGCAGCTTTTACCGAACCCGCACTCTACAGACCCTGAGTTCTGAGAAAAAAGCCAAGAAAGTTCGTTTCTATCGTAATGGAGACCGGTATTTCAAAGGGATTGTATATGCCATCTCCCCTGACCGGTTTAGATCCTTTGAAGCTCTCCTGGCTGATCTGACCCGAACTCTGTCTGACAATGTGAATCTGCCCCAGGGAGTGAGAACAATCTACACAATTGACGGCTCCAAGAAGATTTCCTCTTTGGACCAACTAGTAGAAGGTCAGCAGTAAGATTTGGAGGCATAACGTTATGTTTGAGTTATTGTTTGTTTGTCTAATCTGTTTTCTGTAAATAGGTAATGGTATTGTTGTTCTTATTGATAAAGATCTTCAGTAGTATAATTAGAATTGTGAATATCTTAAAGTGTGCCATGAAATATTGTCACCTTGCTTCTTATTTCCCTCTTGTTGAAAGTGTTTGACCTTTCCTTTTCTGTTAATCTTGTGTTGATAGTCCTAGATCTCAAAGATCACATCTGTTGCTTCTCTTGAACTTGCATATTTAAAAATGCCAATGCTGATGAGAATTTAGTCATTTAAGCTTGATGAAACTTACATGAAATTCAGTTCTGATGGATTTTAACCATTTATTTTTTTTTTAAAGTCTGTGTCTACCTAGTGAAAAGCTCCAACTCTTTTCTACAAGTAAATATGCCTTAAGTAAAACACTCTCCCCTTATTGGGTAGCATAAATGTAGGCAACCTGTTAAAAGAGTAATTTTGCAGCCATGGGGTAGACTGTAAACTTTTCTTCCCTGTAGCATTTCCCTTTTCCTCTTCCCCAGTCCATTGGCACCCTTACCTTGTTGTTAAAAAAGGCTCATGTACCTGCAGTATGAAGCATTACTAGTGATTTGGTCAGAACTAACTGTCAAACGTCAAAGACTCCAGTTGCCAATTTGCCCATTGACACTGAAACTTCCACTCCTTCACCAATAGTTTTGTTGGCAAAAGAAACTGTCAGTATTAATCAATTTGAGTAGTAAGCTTAGGCTATTAATAATACTTTTTACAAGTTTTAAAAGTTGCGATAGTAGCTTTTCCAGCAGAAAGTGCCTCTGCTTTCAGTGAGTTTCTTTTTATGTGTGTGGGTAGTAGCTCCTTGTACAAACACCAGCCGGTATAAGGTCTGAAAGTATTAACTAGCATGTGGCCATAACCAGGGTTGGTTTTTATCTGTAAAATTCAAATGCAGGCGCTTGACTGTGTTCAAATAAAATAAAGATGGAACAATGTTTTCATTGTTGTATTGTGGGCAAACCTGCAAAGACACTGGATAGCCAATTTACAGTTGTAATAGAGATTGTAATTTTTGTATGATTTTCATTTTTAGCAGTGGGTGATTTTGCAGTATCAGGATGTAAAGAGAGAATCAGAAGGTGGCTAATGTGGGGAGAGGAGAAAAAAAAGTTAATGATGAATAAAATTCCTGAAAGAGGAGCGCATCTTTGCATAGCGGGTGTTCAGCCACTGTTGTCTCCTTTAGGCATCATAGTAAAGGAAAGCTTTGTAAGCAGTTGTATGAAGAAGATATTTTTGATAATCCCCCTTGCATAAAAAGGAGAGTAGGAGACAACATGAAGATGCTCAAAAAGAAAATTGGAGTGGTAGGATTATGTGTGTAAGTAAGAGTTTTTGGAGTTAGGACGATCGGTTTGGTGAAATTAAAAGGAAACTAGTCTAGGATCAATGTTATGAATTCCAGGGTGAAGTTAGAACTGTATTTGTCAGGACAGTATTTAATTGGTGCAGAAAATCAGTTTCTGGGAGGAAAGACCAATATTAATCAACATCTGTTTAGAACCAGTGTTTGTACATTTTATTCTCTCATTTGATTGGTATGCTCATCAAGAAGCACGTATCATTGGTGCTAATGTTGCATCAATGCAATGTCTTTTGCTGCCAGTCAGAACCAGCTTTTGAAAAGAAAGAACTGAATGGACAAATAAATTCAGCAACCTGTAAGACTGGTTTATTTTGGCATCCTAGAAAAGAATAACACCAGTTATAAATCAGTCAGTCAAAATGAATGACAATACAAGTGCATGTATATTTTATGTAAGGGCTTTGGGATTTCTTTTAGCTCTGTGGGACTTTATTCCTTGCCTTTTCAATGAGCACATCTCCCTTCCTGTTTATAGTTCCAGTTGGACAGTCTTATTTTCTTGTGCCAGTAATAGGTGGGATTTGCAGAAGTCGGTCTTTGAGTGAGAGTAGAGATCTACATCCTTCTTCCACCTGAAAGGTCGCTTCTGTCTATTTTTATAAAGGAGATGGGTTATTGTTTCTATCATAGAACTTCACTGTACACTACAGGTTCATATATTATTAGCTCAGTGATGGTTTTTACATAATCCCCTTTCACTCTTTACTGTACAAATTTATTAGAGTTTGGCTAGTCTGCTACTGCATTAATTAGCTTGAAGCTGTGCTTTGTGTTTAAATAGCTGGAAAATCACTTGATTTTTGCCTCTTGCCAAATGACATTTGTGCTCAAACTATTGAAATATTAAGTATTTCTTTCTTCATTGTGAGACTATTCCCTTACTATGTGAATCCATTTAATGAGACTGCTATGAATTTAGATGATTTTTTTTTTTTGAGGTGGGAGGGTACATTGATTTTAGTGACTGTGTTGTAAAGTAAATGTGTAAGGTCTTGATTTGATGTTGATTTTTTTTCCCTTTATGCCTGTGAAGAAATTCCTGTACTCTTACCCTCCCATATGGTACATGAAGACAGAGAAGCAACTAGCCCCTGGGGGAAACAAGACAGCAGGCACTGTCTTTCATCTTAGAGCTTAATACATAGAACTGCATGAAAGATAGTCCCAAAGGAAAAAGATTGTAAAGGAACTGTTTTGCTTCAGTAATATTTAGTTCTGTCCTGCATAGAATTCAGAGGTGGCATGGCTGTATGCTGATGTTGCAGGTTATTTTGAGGTGCAAGGACACGTCTTCCCTTTATTTGAAACTAATGACTTCCCTAGGTTTGCTTTGTTTGTTTGTTTGTTTTTAAGACTTGGTATATGTGAGATTTGTTGGAATCTGATAACAAGGGGTGTGTGCTGTTGCAGATTTTCGCATGCTCTGTAACTTCTGTTCTTCTCTACTTTAGGTAAAAGGAAAAATTAAATGTATTCATGTTGCATTCCTTTTGTCAGACCTCATGTTCAGGACCTCTTACCTTTAAAGAAATGTTTGCAAATGTAACATGATTTTATTCCCTAGGTATGCCATGCAATCAAAGCATGTAAAATCAATAAAGATGAAGTTGCTCTTAAGGCTAAATTGTCTAGCTGTAAACAAATTCTAAGGAAAAACAAAATGCCTTTTGCTGTTCCAAAAGTATACCCTCTTTAAAGCTAAAGGTAAAGACTCATGGGTCTTAACAAAAAATTACCACTACACAGTATATGAAGAAAAGTAATAGATTATTATAAGCAGCATAACTTTGAAACAAAGAGTATTATTTACTGTTTTTACTCCTGGGGTCCTGCTATTTGGACCAAAGACCACAGAGTCAATCTGTAGCTAGAACTGCATTCCTTTCCCATTAATTTTTATTATAATATTACCTCAGAGTCTTGGGTATGAATCAGAATCATTTTAGGTCTCCACAATACCTACCACAGACGATGAACCCTGCAGCAGAGAATTGGCAGTCAAAGACAAACTAAAAACCCCAAACCACAATGCTGAGAAACAATATTGTCACATGTCAATATTGGGTGCATTGCCAGTCTATTGTAAAGACTTGTATGTGTGTGTATGCATATATTGTGTAGGCATAATGGCAAAAAAAGTTTTCAGGAATAATCTGAAAAATAAAAATGCACATGTCTCAGGGATTATCTTGGAGCTGCAGTCCTCATTGAAGGAGCAGTTTGAAAGAGCAGAGATATACCGATTTAAAATCTGGTAGTGGCTCTAACTGGCTGATAACTCTTGGGAGGGGTGAACCACACTGCAGTGGCAGAGGAGGTGGTGGGTTGCCTGAGATATGCAGGAAGGCTCTTGTGATTTGGAGGTAGGCAGTTGTGTTTGATGCTTCAGAGAAGCTGTCTGCCAGAGGAGGGGTCAAAAGGCAGCGTCTCCTTGCTAAAGTGATGGGCAGACTGTGACAACGTTCCTAACTCTTTCTGTATGTGGTCTTGTTACTCCCACTGTCTTCTCATTATTCTTAACTCAGCTTTTCCCTCTCCTGCCTGCTACTACTGCTGTCACCTTTACTCTGTTGCCCACTCCAGTGGTGCTGGTGAGAAGCCCAGACAGCTCAGACTGTAGGAATTGATTGACATGGTCTCTGATGCACATTAGAGCTAATGCTCTTTCTTCTAAGTCATGTCTACCTCAGCAGCTGGGAATTGGTGGGCTGGAAAGATTCATATGCATACGTAATATGTTATCAAAATAATAACAGTAAAGTATCTGTTTAAATGTTTGTAGAGCTGGATCTATATGGACATTTGTTTATAGGGTTGAATTTACAGTGGATATTTACCATGGACTTGATCCAGGGCAATCAAACTTAGTGAAACTTGGACTGGATCCTGTGGCAGAAATGCCTGCAATCCTTATATTGTTTAATAAACAAACCACTGAATAATCCTGCTGCATAAAATGGTAGAGGGTTATTCTGGCACTTTTTTTTTTGATTATTACCTTTAATGAATTTGAGAAGATTCATCCATAAGATTCATCCATTTACATTGAGTCTTCCTTAACTGCTTGGAAGGTCCCATCCTTGCTTTCTCTAGGTACTTTCTGGTTATTTTTTTTAAGCATGGACAATGCCTGTCTTGCCTGTAGAAAGACTACAGGAATTTGGCGGTGTAGAGAGGGAGGAAATACGTCTTTATTTTTTCATTTGGCTTTTGATGAGGAAAGCAAAAAAATTTTAGTCTAAGCTGAGCAGAAAGAATGATGTGCGAAAGAAGTCCTTTAAAAGGTTTGGGAGATCTGATTTAAACCAGTGTTTTCTGGTGCTTCTGGTTGCTAGGTGAACATGGGTAGGTCAGATTTATTTCCTGTCACTCTGTATCTTTTGCACTGTTGCATTTTTTTTTTTTTTTTTCAGACACTGGAGGAAGACAAGGCAGCAGTAATGTATTTTAAATAGGTTATTGCTCTAGTAACTAACACATTTGGGAAGTATTAGGTAGTAATTTATTTGGTTCAGGTCATCTTCCTTTTGCAATTTGCCCAGCGTGGTGAGGGATAGTCAGAATTCTTTGTCCTTTCCTCTGAGAGATTGCTCTTCTGCCTTTTGTGTGGACAAAACCAAATGGTGGAAGTGAAGCAAGGCTGGTGTACCTCTTGTATGGGGTACTGAGGGTATCAATCCCTTTCCTGCTCTCTGAATTTATTTCCTGCCCTATCTCTGGGAAAATGGACTACGATAAATGCTACACTGAACATCTTCACCACCAAAATGTGCAAGCTCCATGGTTCCTCTACCTCAGGTGGGCTTGTAGGTTAACTTTCCTTTCCTAGTATGTACTTTGCTCCAAAGAACCAACGCTATTTTCAATAAATTGGTAGTTCCACTGCCTCTACAAAGAGGGGTTGGTTGTTCTCTCTGCACGATTCAAACAGGTTCTGTGTTCCTTCTCCAAGATGTTCACCTAATATCAGCTGGCTTCTTTATAAAGCCATTTTAGGCCAAAGTGCCTTTAGCACAGAAAAGCAATGCCAACCATCCCTTTTAAGTGGTAGTACCTTGATCATTCTTGTAGTGACATTATCAGCAAGCTGAAGGCAACAAACAAATTGCTAATACCAGTAGGCCAAAAAAAGGATCAACACTTGCATCAGAGAAGCTCCAATACTTACAGACAGTGATTTAATGTCTCCTTAGCAGTCACCTTGTACAGAGATATTGTTTGTCTGAATTATATTTTTAATACATGAAGCATGTAATGAGATTCTTGTGCAAGTTGTGATCTCTGAGAAATATCCTTCAGTATTAGGTGGCCCTAATGGTTCAGCTGCATTGAATTTTGCCAGATGTGTAACTACAGGTAGTGGGGGTTTGTTTGTGTCTCTCATTTTTTTTATTTTTAAGTATAAACTGTGTTTCGGGATCTGTCCTCCTGCATGATTAGCTTTCTGATTAGCTTCTCAATGCTGAGATGAATTTTAATTGCTCCATATGGAATTTCCTGAAATGTTGAGCTCTTGCATGAATGAAATTGTGGGTTTCCTGATTCAAACCTGGTAAACAAGCATTGTGTGTAATTTTTTTTTTTTTTTTTTTTTAAGGGTTAAAGTGCTGTGTGTTTCATTTACACTGTTACTATGAAGAAGTAGGGGCTGCCAGGAAAGGGATGCTTTATAAGATTTATTAATGACTTTCATTTTTTCATAGATGTTAGATATCCCAAAACAGTTGGGTGTTCCCCTTTTCTTTTTCTAATGGCTATTGATACTGTAATCAAGTGTCAAGAATTCAGTAGTGATAACTGACTGCACTGTGAAAAGCTTGCTCTTCTCTCTTGGGGAACTGCAATCAAATAGGTCACTTCAAATGGGCTGTCTTTTCTATGCTTTTGTTTAATCCAGCATGTCCAAGGATTCCTTATGCAGCGCTGTTATATTTTGTATCTACTGTTTGAAGATTGTTACCTTCTTTCCCCAGCTGCCAGTTAGTCAAAGCTGGTGTTTGTGGGCTGTATTTGTGCTCAGGCTTGCCCCAGAGTAAGAGCTGATGGTGCTCAGTGGGATTACCTCTGGATGTGTATTTTCCTGGTGCTTTGGAGCTGGGAACACCAATTTGCTGCTGGTATTGCCTGTCCGCAGATTACACAGTTTATGTCTCTCCTCAGGCACAATCATGGGGGTGAAGCAGTTGTCTGTGAGATTACCAAAAATAAAAATAAATTTTTGTCATCACCTGATAGTTATGAAGAAGCAATAGTGGAGGTGGAAGGTGGATTTATTGGACTAGTAAGTCATGCCTCTTGTGAAACTTCTTTGCAGTCTTCTCTCCTGAAGGTAACTATGAAAAAGAAGAGAGGATGAAAATCCAGGTGAAGGATTTTTGTCCTTTTCTTTGAGATTTCCTCTGCATACAGACACCACGGCTTTAAAGGATTAGGCTAGATACTGAAATTTCTGTGTGCTGTCAGGATGGGTTCCACGTTCAGGAAACTGATAACTCATGGTTCATTACTGTGGTTAAGACTTTCTGTTCTGAAGTTACCATATATATGTCTATATCCCTCTCAAATATATACAGTGGATAACAGGAAGAACTTACCTTTGTCTCTCGTAAGGTTGATGTAAGTATTTCATCTTAGATTCTTTTCTGATGATTTAGATGTTACTGGAATGCACACATTAACTTGAGTTTTCATGATGACTAGTAGAGCATTGCAATGTCTTCATCTCACACTTTGTATTTTGTTCAGCTTTTAAAGAATGCTTTAAAAAAAGAGGAAAACAAAAATCTTATTATGGTTCTTGCTTGATCGCACTGCATTACTTTTATCTTTCCTGCTGTGTGGCCCATCTTCACATGTAGCTCTGACTTCTTTGTTTTTTGGTGTTCTTCCACTTCCTTTCTGATAATCTCAGTAGAGTGTCTTACTGTCTGATGCTTGGAGCATCATGCGATAGACTCAAACCTCTGATGCATCCGGGGCTTCAGGTCTCATCCCCTCTATTTCTATCTGTGGTAACTGTGTACCTGCCAGCATTCCTTGTGTGCTGTCTTGTCTGTGGGGCAAGCCTTAAAGTTTGTGTCCAGAAGTAAAATTTAAATACTTATTTTTCTTTTAAGAATTGAACTGTAAGTCATCTTTCCTTAGGGTAGCTATCATTAGGAAAACCTTTGGTTCTTGTGTGGTTTTTGGCAGAGGAGATACATCACTGGGTTTTGTTCTGGTTTTTTTGAATACCTTGGCTAAACTGCTAAAATGAAGGTCCCTGTGCTGATAATATACACTGAACTTCTGAACCCAGAAGAGTTAAAACATCTCACATGTCTTTGTGGTATTGTTCAGGATGAGATTTTTGCATTATTTGTAATGGAGTTTAACTGTAAGCTGCCAGAAGGTGCAGTCTTGCTAGATCTAGTATTGTTTCCTTTGGTGGTTTTGTTTTTCTTTTCTTCCCCAGCCAAAGGGTGAACTGAGTCAGCTGATTGTTGCAAAGTTATTATTGTCTTTGTTGTGTTCCGTCAGATCACCAAGTTGATCTAACTCATCAGTGCAACTGGCAGCGCTGTCACTCAGTCAAGCTCAAGGGAGAGACTGGGAGCATCTAAACATGTTCCCTTTCTGCAGCAGCCTGGAGCTGGACTTCAATAAAGGGTTAATCAACTGGGATATGCTGGTGGTTGTATCTTCTAGGTCCTGCAAAATCCTATGGGTGTGGTATTTGTAGAAATATTTTATTGTAGATAATGCTCCAATGAAAACAAGAGCTATGATCCATTTTTTTTTTTTCTTTAAAGTATGGTAAATTTGTTGTGAGTAGCACTCTAATTACTCCTCTTTGCCTTCGTTTCTGCCCTGTATTATATGTCGAGTCAGTAGAATAATAGTGAGATTTCCTGCCTCTACATATCCTGCACTTATGCTACTTAAAGCTTTAAATAATCAAATGTTAACAACTCTCCTATGACACTTTCATCCACGTTTTATGGAAAGTCATTTGTAACCTGTAGTTTTTGATAATGTTTCATATTATTTCCCATGAAGTGTTTGGGGCCTGCTGTTTTGCCAGGAGCGGGCAACTTAAGCATGAAGGCTGGGGGACTACTGTGATAATGTGCTGAGGCTGGGCAGCTGATTAGATATGAACACTAGTTACTGACAGCAGCAATCCCTGCTGCAGATGGTGTTTTCTGAAAAGAAAACTGCTGCTTTCAAGGATTTTGTAACAGCATTTTCTGAATGGTTAGCCGATGAGTGTTGTTTAAAAGATATTTTAGTCTATAGCATCTGGGAAGAGATCAATACTTTATGTAGATCAAGAATGATAAGAATAATGTTTCATAATTTGAGAAGGATTTAATATTTTTCTGTTGTGTTGGTTTGTTTATTTTGTTGTGTCCCCCTCCAATCTGACTTGCTGGTCTGCCACTTTTGTTTCTGCAGGGGAAAGCTATGTATGTGGTTCCATAGAACCCTTCAAAAAACTGGAGTACACGAAGAATGTAAACCCAAACTGGTCAGTGAATGTTAAGACAACTTCTACTTCTCGTTCAGTGCCGTCTCTTGCCACTGCTAAAGGAGGTACTCCAGATGCAAAGGAAAATAAGGATTTCATTAGGCCTAAACTGGTCACTATCATCAGGAGCGGAGTGAAGCCACGAAAAGCAGTCCGGATTCTGCTTAACAAGAAGACAGCACATTCATTTGAACAGGTTCTTACTGATATAACTGATGCCATCAAGCTGGATTCAGGGGTGGTTAAACGCTTATACACACTAGATGGAAAACAGGTAAGAATTTTCATAGTGATCATTCTCAGCATGAAAATATAATTTTCCAAAAGGAAAAGAATAGTACATTAATGAAAAATAAATAAAAACTTTTTTTCTAGAACATAGAATCAGGCCTTTTACTGCCTATGCTGTGCTTAAGATCTGTGAACAGGAGCATATCATGAAGCATTACTTAGCCTCAGTGATGATCTTGCCATTTATGATAAATAATGTCTCTAAATCTGTCAGCTGAAAGTGTGATGTGGTTTTGGCTCTGTATGTCGGAAACGTAGGATGTCATTTTAAAGAAGCTCATTCTGTTAACTTGTTTCAGATTTTTCTTGCAGCAGTTCTATGAGTCATTGTACTTGCCTTTCCATAAACTGTAAGAACATACAATGAAAACGTTCTTCACCATGATAAATGCAGGCCTACTGCTGTCCAGAGTGACCAAATGATGAATCTTACTGCAGCTAGAATGGACTATGAAGAAGGTGGAAGCTTAGAAAATGAGTGAGCTTTTTCCCTTTTGCAGGAAAACAGGTAGGGTTATGTATGGTGCCCACATTTATTGAGGAGTCTGTTGTAGGTTACATGTTATTTCTTCTTGACACCTTCAAGCAGGGTCTCTTTTTTGCAGATTTATTAAATTCTGGTGGGGTGAGATTTTTGAGAGGCTTCTTATTGAACTGGAGGATGAAGGGACAAGAAAACATACTACAGAGTAATCCTACTTCTTTTTCTTTCACTTTATTTGTAATTTATGTACGGACATATATATTAATTATAGCAAAACTGGAGAAGCTGTTAACCTGGTGAAGGGCAAGACTAATTTCAGCATGACCTGAATTGATTTAGAGCTATGGTGACTCTAGAGAAATAAGGCCGATATTTGCATTTACACATGTAACTTATTAAACTGAGGAAATGATAGAGGTATAAAATCTGGGTGGAAAGATGAGCGACCAGTCTCCCTCAGAAGCTTGAAGTTGCTAATGACCAAGATATTTCTGCTGTAATATAGCTGTTTTATAGAGTCTGTCTCACAGATATACAGGTAACAGTGTAGCTGTCAGAAGATGCTGCAAAATATCTGTGATATAGGTCAGTGCTCAGCTAGATCCAGTGGTGATCCTAACACATCTGCAGTTATGGTGGTTAATATGCAGGCATAGCTCTGGAGACAGCTACAGCAGTACCCTTTGATCTCAGGGGGGGCTGGTTAATGGACAAGCTGCTTATTCAGTGCACTGGTTCAAATCAGGGCCAAGTCTGGCTTGACCAGAGCTCCCTTCCATCTGCTGTTTTGTATCAGTAACCTCTGATGCCAGTTACAGACAGTAGTTTGGTTCCTGATGACCACATACATGCCTGTTATGATTCCATTACTCTGGCTTTCTTGGGAACTTTGACCTAGAGCAGAAATATAAATGGGAAGTTCTTTTCACATGCAGCAAAAGTGTGTGTCTGGGGAAAGTCTTAACTCTTATCCTTCTTACCTTGCCTCATGCTCCAGGGTGCACTAAGGCCTAGTAACTTTGAGGAAGGCGTTGGGATTTTAAAGCTGGAAAGATCAGTGGTGGTCTCTGCTGTGATCTTGACAGATTATCTTGCATGTCTATTCTGATTCCTCACAATAAAATAGGATTCATCTCTGCTTTGTTGTATGTGTAAATAAACTTGTTATTTAGTTATGAAGAAGTGCAGCCTGTAAGGATTCCAATGTGTCCTCCTGTCTCCTGAATAATGTACTCACTTTTTTTTAAATATTCCAACTCCCTTTTAATGGTTGTGCTTAAAATGAAAAAAAACAAAAACAAAACCAAAACCTTTACACCTGTTTTGGAGCTCCAGTTGCTGTTAGTAAGTAGTAATATCCTACTACCAGGGAAAAGGGGAAGCCAGGTTTTCTTGTTCCAGATGTTGTCAAAGTTCAATTGAATCCTTTGTCAATTGATGGGATTTGAGATGAGTTTAAATCGGTGGTGTATTGAGATGCTTGTTACCTACTTAGCCTGAAACCCTTGTGCCAAAAGGCTCTTGCAGGCAACTGGTGTCTCCACACTCCTTTGCTTTTTAGCTTGTTGAGATTGCATAGCTGGCTGTGTAGCCTACTGGTAAGGGTAGGCTTTGGGGGAAGGTGTCCATTTGTCCTGACAGTGTGACGGAGACCTTGCTCACTGTGCTTACAAAGCAGCTTTGGTGGCAGAATTGGAAATGAATGATCCTGTGCTCAGCAGGAGCAGCCTGTTTCTCACCCCTGTGTGGGGAAGTCATTGATTTCCTGTGCTGCTGGGCAGTTGCAGTTCCATTTTTCTTTGCCAATAGCCTGATCTCCCAGATGGTGTTGTGGACCCAATGATGGATTTCTTTATTGCTTAACTCAAGCTGTGAATGTTTACTGGGAGAAAATCTATGGTAAATCCAAAATTTTGCCAGTAGTGTTTATAGTTGGGAACTTCTACTGTGACTCCTCCTAGAGCTTCTAAGGTTCTGGAAAAGTGCGCGTTCAGTGGTGAAATCTAACAAATCTTGTGATTAAATCTTTCATCACTAACTTAAAAAGCAATAAAGTCTTACAGCTCTGATCCAAGAAAAGTAATTTACTGTAAGGATAAGAGAATAAAGCTCTCCTAGGATTATTATTTGGAAATGTAACTTGGAGAAAGAATAATCTGTGCAGTCATCTCTTCTGAGTTATTTTATGAGGCAAACACTAGAACTGCCCATCCCTGACAAAAATTGACATGAATCCTGTGTGCCTTAGTGCTAGCGGGCAGTGAGGTATGTACAGTGTTGTTGGGTACTATCATTTGATACCTCAGGCTAATAAAGAGAAAGAAGTAGGAATCAGAATCTTAAATGGACATCCAAGTTAGGTGATTGTCCCATACTGATACTGCACACTGAGGAACTGAGCTTAAATGCTGTCCCTTTAACAGCCTGGTCAGATGTGATGTTTTGATTTGTGTTCCTAAAAGATGTTAATAAATATTATGCTCAGTTAAGAGGGTTTTAAATGATGGCCTGTATTTGATGAGAATGTAAGGAGCCTGTCTTGATGACAGAGGTAGTGCTTGGACAATCAGTACCTGAGGAAAGTTATGATTGCTAGGAAGAAAGCTCTTCTGTAGCATCTGCTTGCCTTCCCCATCTCCCAAATTCTTCTTGGTTTTGGAAAATTCAGTAACTTTGGGTGCACAGGATGCTTTGTGGGTGTTCCTTCGAACTCCAGGCACCTTGATGAAGTAGGTGTGCTTTAGTAGCCGTTTAAAGTTTTTAATGCTGAAATAGCAAGAGAAAGGGGGGGAAAAAAAGAAAACAGACCCCAAACAAAGAACACCCAAACCAAATAAACTAAACCCAATAAAACAAATCCCAAACTTAACTAGTCTTGTCTCATTGTGTCAGTGGCAGTTCAGGGACTGAAACTTGATATTTTTCAGTACTGGATTTCATACATTTAATTTAGCTTTGTTATAATATGTTTCTTCTTAGAAACAATGGCGTGGTTTATTTGCATTTCCTTATAAGTCATCAGAATCTGTATTTTGACCTTGAGGTTTCTGAAAATTTAAAGTATGATTTGATTTGCACTAAAAGGGATGGAATATACAACTATATTGTCTGATCTTATAGCACGTCAGTGGCCTGCATTTAGTAAACTCTTGCAGTTCAGTTATTATTGATTCCTCAAAGCTAGGTAGGTTTCATAGCATGCTTAGAATACTGTGCATACATTTTTATGGATATATTTTTTTTTCTACTGATACAAGGAGCTGATGCTGTTTGTACTCTAGAGGAAGAGACAGAATCACTTCTATCTCAGATACTATGGGTTTGAAGAAGATGGTGGGACTCAGAAGTGTTGAAGCTTTATGAGCTCAGGTCAAAAATAAAAACTTTTCCAGGTCTTGAACTGTTTTCCTTACAAAATTTGTTGTGTAAGGAAAATAAAAATAGAGTAGGTTTAATGGCTGCTTGTAGGAGCACCAATCATGAAGACATGTTCTTACTATATTACTAATTTTTTTCTTTTTTTTTTCCCGGATTAAAGAGTTTTTTAAGTACATGAGAAGATATTTTTAGTGTTGACCCTTCCTGTTATCGTATACTTGTGTTGAGATGGAACACTGTCTCATAGCTAAAATATGTCCTGCTTTAGTGTAGCTGCACCTTTGCATATTTTTTTTTATCCTTCCCTTAATAGAAGGTGTCATTTTTAGTATCATGTGCATTAAAATATGGCTGTGTAAAAGTGTGCGCCTTTTACATCAAGGCGGCAAGCTGCCTGTGAAGATAGACACTGTCTGCTTTGTTGCAAGCTCAGTTTTCTGGTTACTTGGTGTACTTCTAGAACGGTCTCTCCCCAGACACTAAAATGGGAGAAAAATAAGGAAGGTCACACTTCACAGCAAAATTGTGAAACAGTGCCATTTTTAGGGGTGTTATGATGTGTATATTTGCACAAGGTATTTACAATTTGCATGTTTAGACAGAGACTAAAGTTTGGACTAAAGTGATTTGTTAGCTTGTAAGTCTTCCATTTACTTTTGGCAGATCAAACATCTGGTTTATATGAGACCTGTTTATTTGAACAGGTGGTTTGTTTAGCTTAACAAGATGCAATCATGAAAATTATTTTTCAGTTTACGCATTATGTTGGTTTGACTGCAGACAGGTTAAGTGACCAGTGGCAGAGATATCGGAATTCAAGTCAATATCTGATTTTTTATTTTTTTTTCATAATTATGCTACTGCAAATCAAATTACCTTTACAAATCTATTAAAAACTTGTGGCTGCAAGGAAAGGGAACATCACAGTGCTGGAGAGCTTGAAGCTTCTTCATAGAGTGTAATGTGTTGTCAGTTTTTATTGGAACCCCACTCTAAAGGGGATATCTTATGATGCAGACAAACTCCCTTTCTTGTGGACTCCTCTATCTGAAGGCACCTAGTGTCTTTGTTTCTGATAAGGAATTAATACCACAGTCTTAAGAAAGTATGCTCACAAGTAAAAGAAAGCAACTCCACCTACACCTAAACTGAGCATGTGCTTTTAAAATCGCTTTGGTTTTAACAAGTGGAAAACATCTGATAATAATATCTGTATATTACAGTAAATTCTTGGCCAAATGTACCTTTTTGTAGGATGGATTAAAGATCTCAAATGTCTTTATGCCTGGATTGCCCTTGGTACAGAAAAGCCTACTTAAAGTAAGGTAGGTATCTATCATTCATGAAAAGACATTCTCTGCTTAGCATTTGTGTGGCTTATGTTATACAACAATCTAGACAAAAGGAATGATAAACACAATAAAATTTATGTGCAGCAAGTGACTTGTTTTCTGCGTGCTCTGTAATATTGATCCACATCAGTGTTTGTAATCAGTTCCATTCTTATTGTAGAAGGTGCATTTAATTTTAAGGGTGACTGGTTGTGCATGTTCTTTTTATTTGTTCTTAAGTTGTAGTTACAATCCACTTGAGATGTATGCGAGTTAAAATTATTCCCAGTTTGAAAAATATGGACAATAAGTGCTATTTTGTCTTGTGTATGACCTCTCTTGAGTGCAGTAGCTTTTAACTTCTCTCTTTTGTTGAAGACTTTGGAGCTCCCTGCCAGCCACAGGCATACGGGGGTGGTGGTGATTGACCCAAGGGAACCACCATAGTGAATTCTCTGAGGGATGTAAATGTGCAGATACTGACTAATTGGGAGCAAACATTAAATAAAATGTCTTCTGCAGGTCATGCAAGCAGTTTAACAAGGAAGTAAGAGCTTATGTTTTTGAGGTGGTATTTTAGTATTGCACTACCAGCTACAGACCTGAAACCCAATGTGCTTACGCTGTATAAGCTGTTTTTTACTAAGGGCTTCTAATGTGAATGCAAGTTGGCCATACCCCTCAGAAAATGCCTGTGCTGCTTAATTTTGGACAGGAAGCTCTGAGCCCTGCCTGGGAGATCCTGACAGACCACTATGTTATGTAGCTGTGAGAGACTCTTTCCAAGAACAAAGAGTGTCTCTCCAGCTTTTGATGCGCCTCACTTTCCCTTTTTCCTGCCTGCATTGTATTTAATCAAAATGTTTTCCTTCCTCTGGAAGATGTTATCATTTCTGGCTTTGGTGTTTTGAAACAAGTGTTTTTTTACTTGAAAGGTGAAGATTTTTTTTTCTCTGTACTGGGGAAAATTCCCCTTCTTGAAGCCATGATAGACTGAAAAACAAAGCAAAAAATCCAGTGGCTGCAGATTGCCTATCTCAGCAGGTGGTGATGGGCTCTGGAGGGTCTTGGAATATTCTTACAATTTCTATTGAGAGAAATGGATTTCCATTACAAATTAAACTGTAACAAAAAAATCATGAAAATCTGGTTTGAAATCATTTAAAGACAGTTTGCTGGCAATTGGTATTATGCTGGTGTTAGAAGAGAGCTGTGATAGGTCCTTGAATCCTTATGACTCTGGGTAGGCTGTTTTGATGTCACGGTATGACACTGACCAACAATTTTAATTGTTACTCAAAGTCCTTGGTAAAGGAGTGAACAGAAGCCCATTCCTAATTGAAAGCAGTGTGTTTATTCATTTGTATAGGGTCGGTTCCTATTAAGCTTAAACTGACGACTGTTTTGCTCTGTCTCTAAAAGCTGTCTCACAATAGGAGTTTCCAGGGTTGCTAACTGACATCCTTTAGGAACTGTAGTCTGACTTTGAAAATTAAGAAGAGAAGATGCCATCTTTTATGACCTTCAGACTGTCTTTCATGCTGTGCAAATGAAAAGCTAGTGTTAATTGAATAAGATTGAAAAGTTGTATATCTGCTTTGCTATGCTTTGTATATAATGTAAGTTGACATTACTCACTTGAAAGGATATCTAGCTACTGATTAGAGATTTTATGTGCAGTCAGAAGCCTTTTTTAAGGAAGAATGATTTCTAACTCCTCAAAGTGGAATATCATGTTGTGTAAGTGTGAGCAAGGATGTCTTAGTGGAAAGGAGTTGGTGTGGTCATTCAGAATTATTAGTTACTACAGTAAGTGTCCTTTTCCTCTACATCTGGACTTTGCTTCATTGCTTTAAATGTAAAATATAAGTAAGAAGATCTTCTCATCCAAAGTTCCAATTTGCATATTGCTGACTAGTGAGGGGGAGAGGAAAAGCAAAAAGGAACATCCTGAATTTTATGGTCTCATTGGGGTGTGTTTGCTTGTATTTTTTTTTTTTTTTTTAACTTGTTTGGTGAAAGAGGTCTTGGAAAAGTACTTGCTGTTTTCTCTGATAATGCTGTATGATTATTTTGTGGAGAGAGGCATGAGATCATTGGGGCGTTTCCACCACTCAGTAACACGCAATCCTCAGGATCAGATCAGTTCTCTGTCAACAACTGAAGTCTTTGTGATGCTTTCAAGGAGTAATGATTCTAAACTTGTTGTTTTTCTCCCTCATCCTGTAAGTTATTCTGTTTTATGACTTTCACTGGATGAGCTGAGCTCAACAGTTTGAAGACCTCACAGTGTGTCTTGTCAAATGTTTGTCTTCACTGATTTTATAGTTACTCACTGAAGCTGTTACTGTTAGTAATATTTTTTTCATTGGCATAAGTAAGTGTGGTGTGTGTATTATCCTGTCATAGTTTTTTGTAGCACGTGTTTCCTTTCTTCCTGAGAAATTAAATTATACTATTCATAGAAAAAATTCTTAATACTTCATGCAGCTTATTAGAATGAAAATATTTATGTTTTAATGTAAGCATTTTAGAATGATTCTATCTTTGGATTGTTTGGCCTTGAATTTTTGCACAAACACTTGGAAAATCTTAAGAATCTCTCTTTTGGAAAAAAAAAAAAAAAAAAGGAGTTAATAAGCTAAGGGCTGCTAACTTTTTAATCAAACTTCGGTTTTGAACAGCTACCTGAGACTTAGTGTGTGTCCTTGACTATTTCACTTTTCTCTTCAAGGCCTTTTTGCCAAGCTCTTGGGTAGAAGAAATTCTTCCATGAATGAAAAATATTAAGGGGGCAAACTACATAAATATTCTGTCACTAGTCATGTTTTTCTGTGAAACCAAATCCTTTCATTTTTCTCTGCCTATTTATAGGAACAAAGATCTTTAAAACATGACAAAATGTAATTGTTACAGGCAGAATAGTTCTGAAATTGCCGGTGGTGGTGGAAATGCTAATGATAGCCCAATTTTGTTCTTTGTTTTTCCAATTAAGCTTTTATGAACTCAGTTTCTTTTCTGAAACTGCAGTCAGCTCTGAAGCTTCTTAACATATTTTAAGTACTTTCCAGCTTCTTAAGCCATACACTTTGCTATATCTTACACTGAATGGCAAGAAACACAAATGTCTTTGGATATTCTACCTATTTGTTCCAGAATTGCCTCTCGTGATTCTTTTTCTGTAGAAAGTGAGTCTAGGGCAATGACATGCTTCCCAGGTGCTCATCAAGTTAATCAAGATGAATCCAGGTCTCTACCTCTAGAAGAATTCTTTCTTAAATGAACCCTGCTGTGTATAGAAGTTGGTGTTGCAATTCTGTTTTCTTACTCGGCATGTCTGAGGATTTCTGCTGTGAATTTCACTAGAAGTGGGACTGAGACTTCCAGGATATTCAGGGACAACAATATTAGGTACTATTAACTCAGCACTGTACAATGTATTCTGCCTTTTTGCCCCTTCATTCCTCTTTAAGTTTGAAGCTAATTTGTTCAATCCTGTAGGAAGTATTGACTTAATCTCTTCTGAATCTACATCCCCACTACTGGCTGCAGAATGTCCAGACCCAATCAGATTTAGGAACTAATACAATTACCAGTAGGTTAAAATATTTCTGTTGTGCTGAATGAAGACAGTAATGCTCTGAAAACAGCTTAGATTTTTATAAACCAATTAAACTCTTTTGAGACTGTTTTCCTGATGTCAGTAGTTAATGATATGTGACAAGGTGTGTATCACAGTTTTTTCTGAAATTCTAAGCAATTTCTGTTACAGTTTCCCCTAAAAAACTTCCAAAGTAGGTCAGACCACCTGCTACAAGGAGGTGTTTTTCTTGAGGAGGCTGCTGAGAAGAAAATCAAGTTTATTCCATGGGATGGAATTCTTGAAGAAATAGAAAAGCAAAGAAGTCTTGGGAGACTTGAAGGACATGGGTATGGTACTTTACGCATGAATAAAACTGAGTGCAAATGGGTGTGAAACTATCAGAGGTAAGTGAGTGTGAGTTCAGAAAGCAAGACAAAAGACTGTAGAATACTCCCAGTGCAACCAGCAAGCATTATAGTGCTTTGAATTCAGACTTGGGTGTTACTGATAATAAAACCACCTGTTAAGTAGTTAAGGCTGATTGCTGCTCCCCTATCAGTTGTTCTGGTGGATTTGGGTTTCCATTAAATATTGGATCTCAGAAACTTCTTTTAAATAAAACTCCTCTGAGCTTTAATGACTTAAAACTGAATAAGACATTGGCTCATTGGGTGAATGGAAAGTGAAATTTGTTTGAACTGCTTTTTATTGTATTTTTGGCTTGGTTTAAGCAATGATTTTCTCAAAGCTGAGAGGCAGTAGGGGAAGATGGGGGCATCTTGTGGAACAGCCATAGTACAGTGCCTTTGATTAAAACTCAGGGAAGGCAGACATTGCCTGAAAGGCATATGCTGACTCTTTAAATAGAAGAATGTTTGCTATTAAAAATACCTTCACCTGCCTTCCCTTGCAGCCAAGTTATGTGTCTGTTTTGCATTAATTTGAATTGCAAACTGCAGCTGCCGCTATATAACATGCATCCAAAAGCTAAACCTTTGACACTTTCTTTATTCTAGTTGTCCCTGGAATATCCCACTGTCTCATGTTCTCTTTCTTGATTCCTGATATGCCTCTGAATCATTTTTCTGTTTCTGGAAGTTTTCTAGGAGACTCCTAAATTTTCTTTTAGTTTTTAACTTCTGTTCTTGTGTATTTCAGTGTTATCTCATTTTATTTGATGTCTAAGTTCAGCCCCTGTTTATTTAAAATCTAGCAAATTCTGACAAATGGCAGTTTCTATGGAGGTTGCTCTCTGTGTGAAATGGTCTCCTGATCACATCTAGATTCTATAGTCCAGCTCTTTCCTTCTGTGTGCATAGGTTGTATGCTTATAATTGAGTTTTCTTTAACCATCTGCTGTTTCTCCATGTATGAAATCTGTGTTTGCTTCTTACACCCACACAAAATCGGAGTTAAAGCTAATGCAATATATGGAGTGTCTAAGTGGTATACTTACGTGCTCCTTGGAGAGGAAATAACTTTCAGAAGGAGGGGAGTGTACCACGCATGTGTTGTGGGAAATGATCCTGGCAGAGTAGACACTGATAATGAGTAACCCTGTGTAAACTCAGGCATGCTATGATTCTGTGTTAGTGCTTCAGAATAAAAAGGTTAAAAATATAGAAGCTCATGATCATGAATATATCCATATGTGACATTGTTGATTCTGATACAAAGTAGTTTATTTTCTGCTCACGTCTTGCAATAGCTGCATAGACATGAATAGGGTCAGTGCCCCTGTGTGGGTGTGATGGTGGTAGAAGAGGTTACATGTAAGCAGTTGGGTTTAGGGTGATAACGCTGGGGATACAAAAAGGAACTGTATTATTTCCTGTTGTCTGAGTAGTCCATATTGCTGCATAGAAACTATATGGTACTTCTTGCTACTTAAAAACACCTCCTGTGCTCCAGTACATTCAGTTTTCTACATATTTGTGATAAGGAAGAAAAATTATAGGCCTTAAAAAAAAAGATTTGGACATTTCAGTTTCTAAACCGGAACGCATCCCTTCTGGGGCAGATTGAGGAGCATTGCAAACACTCTAGAGAAATACGTTTAAATAGAGTGTGATCTTGAACTGGGAATGCGGATTGCAATCAGTGTAAAATTTAATAAGGCAAATATGAAGCAGTTAATGTAGGAAAGAATAATGAAAAGATCTATTGGAGCTAGAGGAACAGAAACCAGATGAGAGTGCAGTAAGCATGACATGATGTTTTTCAATGCAAGAAGTGTTGAACATTTCATTGCTATGAGAATGTGGAAAAACATATGTACGTAGGAGAATGGGACATAGAAGTAAGAAGTGTTTGTGCAGTTGGTTTGGAGCTTTGTGAAAGCAATTTTTGTCATCTGCTTTTTACATCAGGGATAGGCAAACCAGAATTTCTGTACCTTATGTAAAGACAGTTGGACTAATATTAGCATTGATTGCTCTCAGAATGCTGAGCAAATGTTAAGCGACAATGTATCTGGAGGGATGTAACAGGAAGAACAGGGCTACTCTAACTGGCTGAGAACCAGGAACATTGATACTTTTCACTTTTTTTGTCAAATTTAGCAACAAACTGATGGTGAACCTTCAGTATCTGTAGTGTGGATATGCCGAGCTACTAGGTAAAGTCTTTCTGAGGCTTCAGTTCTATAACATAAGATTGAAAGGAAATAAAACCTTTTATAGTCTTGTGTAAGTATTTCAGTAGTTAATAAAATGTCAGACATTTTCAGTTGCAGTATTTTTCAAAATTAATAGATTTATCAAATCACTTTTTTGACAAAAAGTGATTCAGTTGAATATTCTTTTAGCCAGGAAAAATCATTAAAACATGAGCAAGAAATAATGCCGTGAAGCTAAAATTAATTTAAAAATACTTACTAAATTTTAAATGTGGGACTAAAGGAGCAAATGGGTAAAGATGTATAACAGTCATCACAGATTAATAATATTTGTAGAAATAACATCACCTTGAAAAATGCTTTCAAACAAAATTATATTGCAGCTTATTTAAAGCTCATTTGAGAGGCAGTATTTAAAGGTGGCATCCTGGTATGTAGCTTGCTGCATTGTACACTTTGATTGTTTCTGTGGGGAGGGAAGTGGTAAGAACGAAAGGATGAGACTTTCCCTCCTCTGGCAAGTCTTCAATGACACTGTAGGAGGAGTAGCTTTTAAATGTGGCATCCCTGCAAAAAATGATCCCTTCTATCTGCAGATGGAGGAGGGCTGTCCTAGAAAAGCAAATTAAGCTCTGGTTTCTCTTGTGCTGAGTGCAAGTGAATGCCAATCATCTTTCGCAGCATACTGAAGGAACTGCTCTCTTAAAAGTTACTGAAGGAGGGGGGAGAGGAACAACTGAATGTCAAATTGTACCTCTGCAAGGAAATGAAAGCTTTAACAGTGCTTCTTCTCTTATAGGTAAATAATCAGAAGGATCAGTGAAATAACAGGTGGGTGCTCTGAAAAAAGGCCTATATTTTGGCTATACTGATTGAAGCTCTTCACCACCACCTCCAGTTCCTTCCTCCTCCCTTTCCTCTAGTTTCATGCATGGCATCTTGTCCTGCTGTAGCATTGAAACATTGTGATGTTATGCAGTCATCAAGCTTACTTTTTTTTTGTTATTTTTTTTTTATAGCAGCCTGTCACGACTTAACATCATTCTGAAATGACAGGCAGCCTTACAGCTCCAAGTTTTCTCCTCCAGTAGAGCCTAGATATCGTGTGTGGGAAATTATTGTATCTCAAATCAATGGTAGTCTGTCTATGCAGTAAGTGTTTCTGTTCTTTGGGAACAAAGCCTCCCTGAAAATGTGCACCAACTTACCTTAGATTTTATTCTCTTATTTTAGGTTAGTCCCTGGAACTGAGTCTTTAAAGCTGGCAGAAAAGCCGCCAGATTAGAAAAGGTGACAATCCATTTTCAGCTTGTCAAGTAGAGCTGGAACAGTTTTCTGAGGTGCAGTGGGTGTGTGCAGTGTTAGAAAGAACAAAGACATGATTTCTTCTGCAATCCTAATCAAGGGTAGGCAGAAAATGCTGGATAACTGTTAAATGGGGGGTGGGAGGGGGGTTTATGAAAAATAAAACTGAGACATTTTTCCTTTAATAAAGAAATTGCTTTTAAAATTAGTACTTAATCACTCAGAAGTAGAGAAGGAGAGGCTGGTTATTTAACAGTAGACATGAAGATGAGCATGTAACTGGATAATCTTGCTTCTATGAGGAAAGATACAGATAGAAGTTGAGAGGACAATGTGAAGTTGTGATGGATGATGCTAGTGGACTGGAACAGTGCGGCTAAACACAGCACAGAAGGAACAGCAAGGAGAGAATAATTTGTAGAAAGCAGCATACTGCTACTGAGGAGACTTGAAGAGATTCCCCCTGCCTTTATACAGGAGCCTGTGTTACCTATAGATCAGCATTTAAAACCCTGTGAAACTCATACAGGAGCCCTGGGAGTAGAGGAGTTACTGGTAGGCAGTGTAGTGGAAGAAGCAGCTGTCTCCTGGCAAATTCCAAGTAGCATCCCAGAGGAAGAGAGCACTCTAGACCCTGAAGGGTAGATGCTTCTCCATTTCCAAAAATGTAATAAATAATTCAGAGAGTCTTCTAAACAGTTAGGTTGCTGAAGCTACATAGCATCTTTTTGAATGAAAATCTGTTTTGTCTTGTTATTGAAACCATAATTTGATGGGTTTTCCCCTTTAGGCAGCTCTTTTCTGTAGGCTTCATGTTCTCAAACTTCCTTTCTCAGAAAAGACTTAAGTGCTGTGAGTAATACCATTCTGAGTCAAGTGGCTAATGCTAGCAAGTTTAAAGTATTTTGACAAGTCCTGCAGTTGAATAATAAACTAAATTAAGCAACATTTTTTTTGGTACTGCTTTCATTCATAAAATTTCATACCCTGTGAAAATTTTCTTCAAACATCTTATCTTGTTCACTTTGTTCTAAATTGTCATATGGAGGAGAAGCAAGACTATCAGCCACTTACTAACACTGCAAAACAGCTGGGCAAACTCTGCTCTTCCTAGTCCCTTCATATAGGGAAGATGGGGTGTAGGAAGGTGCAGGGAGGCAAGAGGAGAGGTTGGTTTGGGGATGCTTTTTCCTTCCCCCAAGCATAGAGTTATTTCCTGAATGAGGACACAATCAGTCAATATAAAAAAAGAGACTACTTGCCCCTCCCCCTGATATTATGACCCTGTATAATTTCTGTTTTATTTCTTCAGAGATGCCTGCATAAATCTGCTAGGCAGTGATTTGCCCATCTGGGAAGGGCAGGTTGTTGCTCTTTCGTGCTCTTACATATATATACACCCACAACCCAGAGCTCACATTGCTTCTGTTGAGTACAAATAAGGAGTTAGATTTCTTTTTTTTCCGGTGATTTTTTGCTTGTTTCTTCCAGACAATGTTGTCCATGAACAGAAACTGTGCTATCCCAGTTATTTTTCAGGTGAATTGTCAGTCCTCTTCTTCTCCCTGCCCCTTGTTGGTGTGGGTCAGATTTCCCTCAGCATAGTGAAGTTTGGTTTTACTGGGAACTAGGAATGAACAAAGCCTGTCTGGCCTAGTCTTTATCTATGGCATTTGGCTTTATGGGAGAGGAGGTACGGCTTTTGGAGAGGAAGATGTTGCTAGAAAGTTTGGCATGGTTCTGCCCTGATTTTTCACCATTGCATATGAATGCATATACATATAATTCTGCCACTCGCTTCAAAATATTTGTTAAAATCTTTTCAAGATATGCAAGAACTTGTCACCAGCAGAGTTGTTATTTTAGCATTACTGCTGATCTTTAGAGTACTGAAGTGTGTTGCTATCATATGAAAATGTGAAAGCCTTTACTTTCAGAGGTTCTAGGCAAATGTTTGTTATTACTTATGGAGTCATTTAGGTAAGAAAAGACCTGTAAGAGCATTGAGTCTAACTGTTAACCTAACACTGCCAAGTCCACCACTAAACCATGTCCCTAAGCACTATGTCTACATGTCTTTTAAGTACCCCCAGGGATGGTAACTCAATCATTTCCCTGGGCAGCCTGTTCCAGTGCTTGATAATCCTTTGCTGAGGAATTTTTTCCTACTATCCAATCTAATCCTCCTGTGGCACAACTTAATGCTATTTCCCCTGTTCTATCATTTCTGCATGGGAAAAGAGATTGACAACCACATCCCTGCAACATCCTTTTAGGTAGCTGTAGAATGATAAGGTTCCCTCTGAGCCTCCTTTTCTCCAGGGTGGGCAACTCTGTTTCCCTCAGCTGTTCCTCATGAGACTTGTGCTCCAGACCCTTCACCAGCTTCATTGCCCTTTTTTGGACATACTCCAGCCCATCAATGTCTTTCTTGTAGTGAGTGGCTTAGAGCTGAACACAGGATTTGAGTTGTGGCCCTGTATAGGGGGATTATCACTGCCCTAGTCCTGTTGGCCACACTATCTCTGATACAAGTCAGAATGCTGTTTGCCTCTTGCCCACTGGGCACATTGCTGGCTCATATTCAGTCAGCTGTTGACCAAAGCATTTCACAATGATAAAAGACCCTTAATCCAATGAGTGTTTTAGGATGAAGAATGAAAAAACTCTTAAAATAAGCAGCAAGCTGCATATTCTCGATTCAACATATATCACAACAGCTGCCTTGTTCCAATAAATTGATTGATGAAAAATTTGAGTTATAACCTTCATGGTAAACTGAATTCATGTAGGCAGTGAAAAATGGATATGTCACTCACAGTGTGGAAAGTGTAAGTAAAATGCTGTCAGATATCCAGGTGGCATTTTAATGACTGACTTCCTGAGATCAAGGGAAGTTCAAGAAGACTTTTGACCAGACCATGTCTTCAGCAGAAGAGAATTAAGACTGCCTAATGGAGGGTGTATTTCCACCTTCCTCTTTGGAGGGTAGAGAATGTGCCATGATGTATTTCAGCGAAACAAGTTAATAGCTGACATGCTAATAAAAGCTTCTTGCACTTCGGGCCGCAGGCTGTAAAGAGAGAAATATGGTATCCACCTTTTAGGCTCTATGCTATGGTGACAGGCCTCTAACTCTTCTAAGGCATTTAAATGGCCAGATAGTTAAGAAGTATAAAACCACTTCTGAGATAGCTAGATAGTTTTTTACATGTCATGCAAGTGAATTTGATCTGCATCCATAGATCTTCTACTGTTTGGTGTCGGGCTAAAAGAACTTAAATTTCTTACGTCTTTTGTATTTCTGTTTTGAGTTTCTCTTACAGGTAACTAAAAAGTTCCTGTAGTTCTGTTAGAGTACCACAATAGAAAGCACTTCACTAGCAATATTTGGTACTCTAACCCTTCAAGCTATAGAAGTTAAAATTCAACTTCTAAAGCTCGTTGAAAAAGTTGTATGCAGTAGTATTTATCAGGTCATTAGGGTGAGTTTTTCTGAGGTGGGAAATAGGCTATTGGTGTGTAATATAGTAGACTGGAGAAACTTGAGAAGCTTCTTACGTGCACCCTGTAGATCAGAAATTATTTCACTATTACATTAAAATATACAGAATCTGATGAGAAAGTGGTTATATGTCAGGTGAGATGTTAAACTAAAGGAACTCAGGGAATTGTTCAGATGGATGCATTTTTGCCATTTTATAATTCCTGGTGACTGATATATGTGCAGCATTTCTCCAGAGCAGTTGCTTTCCTTTAGCTCCAGTAGGTTTTGCACATAATTACCAGTGAGAATACTGGTTTTCACAGTTCACTGAATAGCTAAAGACCAAGTGTGGTCACGTGACTGATTTATTTGATTTGCAGAAAGCATCAAGAAAATGCATTTTCTTTTAAACTTGCTTGCATCTTCAGCTCTGGTTTAGTTTCCCATGGAAATAAAGTTTATGGACTATTTCAGTCCTTGACTAATACACTTTGAACCTATGGGTTTGTTTAAGTTAAGCTTGAAAGAGAAACAGCAATTTTGAAGCAGTTTCAATGACTTTGTGGAATTTTATGGCTGAGTAAAACAGGCTTGGATCTTTGCAATGCTGCAAGAGGACTTTTCCCTTTGTGGAAGCGAGACAGTACTCTTGTCACTGATGCTATGTCTCATAGAGTCATAAATCGCATAATTATTAGGGTTGGAAGGGACCTTGGAGATCATCTAGACCAACCCCCCTGGCAAAGTAGGGCCACCTAGAACAGGCTACATGGAAACGTGTCCAGGGGGATTTCGAATGTCTCCAGAGAGGGAGACTCCACAATCCCCCTCAGCAGCCTGCTCCAGTGCTCTGCCACACTCAGCACAGAGTTCTTCCTCATGTTGAAGTGAAACTTCCTGTGTTTTAGTTTATGGCCATTACTCCTCATTCTGTGCTTGGCACCACTGGAAAACATCTGATGCCATTGTCGTGGCACCTGCCTTTAAGATATTTGTATGCATTAATGAGATCTCCTTTCGATCTTCTCATTTCTAGACTAAACAGGCCCAGCTCCTGAAATCTCTCCTCATGAGAGGTGCTCCAGGCCCCTGATCATTCGTGTGGCCCTCTGCTGGACCCTTTCCGGTAGCTCCTTGTCTTGTACTGCGAAGGGCAGAACTGTATAGAGTACTCCAGATGTAGCCTCACCAGGGTTGAGTGGAGGGGGAGGATCATGTCCTTCAGCTGCTGGCCACATTCCTTCCAATACACTGCAGGCAGTAAACACAGCTATCACCTAATCCTAATTCTGTGAAGGTGTCATGGTAAACTGGAGAGTGCTGTGGTTAACATGTGTAGTGGTTTAAGCCCAGCTGTAACTCACGCAGTTCACTCGCTCACTTCTCCCTTTTTCTTCCCCCCAGCTCCTGGGGTGGATGGGGAGGAGAATTGAAAGAATGTAACTCCCCTGGGTTGAGATAAGAGCAGTTCAGTAACTAAGGTATAACACAAACCACTGCTGCTACCACCAATAATAATACTGTCAAGGAAACAACAAGGGAAGAGAATACAACTGCTCACCACCCACCAACCAATACCCAGTCCTACCCAGCAGTGAACCCTGCCCCCAGTTTTACATCCTGAGCATGATGTGCTGTGTTATGGAATACCTCTTTGGTCAGTTTGGGTCAGGTGCTCTGTCTCTGCTTCCTCCCGGCTTCTCCTCCTCTCTGGCAGAACATGAGACTCAGAAAGTTCTTGGTCAGACTAAACATTTGAGCAGTAACTAAAAACATTGGTGTTATCAGTGCTGTTCCTAGGCCGAAAGTCACAACCACAACACTGCACCAGCTACTAAGAAGAAGAAAAAATGACTGCTACTGCTGAACCCAGGACAACATGGCAGGAGGAGAATCCCTACTGTGCCTGTCAGTGGGAACCTGCCGTCAGTGAGTTTGTGTCCCTGAGCAAATGTACTCAGGCTTTCTGCATCTCTCTTTCTCTTGCGTATATCATGCTGAGGAGTTGCCTGTCTAGGCAGCTGAATGTGCTAATTTTCTATTTGAAGAGAGGACTTATTATGGGGATTTCCTTTCCTGGAAAATGCAGCATGTGGTGGGGATTTAACCCACCTTGTTCACTGGTAAAAATATATGCCTTGAGCATGCTTTCCGCATGTGCATATACACAAAATGTAAATGTGGTCAAAATGCATTATTAAGATGGCTGTCTCTGGTGTCTCTCTAATTACTAAAGAAGATAAAATATTTACTACTGCTAAATATTTATTAATGAACAAGAGACTTGAATATACATTCTTTCACTCAAGTGAGCTACGATGTACACCATTGTTCTGCCTTTTCACTATGTGAACCCTTGTCAATATTCCGGGGGCCCCCCTCCACAGTTGTTCTGTGCCTTTTTCCCTCAGCTCTCTTCTTCTCTGAAAGAGTAAACACTGGCTGAAATGGGAAGTGTTCCTCTTCTGCTGTGGTATTGATCTTCAGGTATATTTGCCTACTTGAACCAAAGGGAGAATGGGGCTTCTTACTGCTGATGCAGTGAAACGTTAGGTCTCCATAAACACAAATTTACAGAAATAACGAAAATTGTAGCTAGTAATTTAGTATTTTAATTTATTTGTTTTAACAGTGGGAATGCTATAGGAAGTAATACAGAACATGCCCACTCCGTTTAGGTTTGTCTTTACAGTTGCTTTGTTTCAGACTTTTTATAAATGGGTCTTTCCTGTTTCTGTGGCAACTCAGTTGTCTGCATTGGTTGCCAAGGAACAGCTTCAGCTGCACAAAGGACAGGAGCACTGCCACACAGTGATTTCATTCTTGGCCCTAATAGGCAATGGAAGTGGAAGCTTGATATTCGATTGAGTATGGCTTCCATGCTGACTGTTAGCAGGAACTTTATTATTTTTAAATTGTAATTGAGGTTTCAGCTTCTCTTTGTTCTGCAGCCACTACAATCCTCCTGATAGATGCAGTTGCAGGACTCCTGTGAATAGGTGTAACAGTTACATAGACATAAAGCACTGGAAAATGCATGTTTTCCGAGCATCAGATCAACCGTCTGATAAATTGTGATATTCTCTGGTTAAAAAATTATTTATACAATGCAAGGTAAGCCCAAATTCTGTGTTTTGTAGAGAGCAATTAGTTGTTCTCTTTCTATGTATGCCAGTAAAGATTGGATTAAAAGTGAGCACTATTGGAGTTACTCTTGAATATTAAGATAACTCTTGGACACATGGCTCCCTAGGCTCTCCGGAACTCTAAAGTATTTTCTTATTTGACCTCTGGTAAAACTACAATCTGGATTCCCATCTGATCTTTCTTTTAAGAAGCACAAACTGGCGCCTGTCATCAGTTCATCAGTTTTCTAAAATGAATGCAGATATAGGGAGCATATTGTGAGTCATGATTCTGTGTTAGTGTAAAATTTTATTTTTGAGGCTGCCTTGCAGCCATCAGTTCTGTGGCTGCAAATTTCAGAATGCATGATCTCAAAGTAGCTAAGGAATTCATTTGAAATTTGTTACAAAATAATTATGTATTTCCAAAGGAAAATAATAATTTGCTTTTTAGTTTTATAAGTGGCAATAAGGACAAAATATTGTACATAGACATACTGATAAATCTGGTTCTGTGGCAGTGAAAGAGAGAATTGGACCTTTCTTCAGAGGCTGGTGTAGAAACAGAAATAGGGTCTTTTGATTTTAGTGTAGCATCTGTACCTCAGATTTAGTCTACCTCCTCTCATTGATTCTCTGATGAAGTGCCATTAGTATACAGTGTTACATGAGTGCTACTAATCAGTGGGTTTTGAGCCAATTAGCATTTGGAATAGCTTCAAGAAGGGTGAAGTGAGTATTGTATAATGCAGACTAGCTTTTATATACAGAAATGCAGATACTCTTGTGAAAGAGAAAAGCTGTTGCACAGTGTTGTCTGCCCACAGGTGTGTAAGAAAAGAGGTCAAGAATAGTTATTTGTTCCTGTAGATAAAATTTGTGGAGGAGTTTGCAATCACAATTCAGCTTACAGAGTAAAAGGAGAAGCTGGGTAACTAGAAATTCAATATCATCTTTAGTTCTATGATTCAGGCAAAAAACCTGTTACCTGCAGCCACTTTGCTTTTCTAGGTACTAAGTCAGTGTAAGTGTGGCCAGAAAACATTGTTGTTATTTTCCAGGTTTTGGACATTTTTTAAAGCTCTCTTGTCAGCCAGTACTAGCCCTGCCTATGTGAACTGGCATGCCTGCAGGCTAACTTTTAGACTCACTTTAGCTTAGTTTAGAGATGTTTTGGCCTTGGAAAACTGGAGTTCAGTCCCTGAAGTGAGTTAGTGCTTCTGAATGGTATTCCCAGCATGATGGATTACTGAGTCAGGTACAGCTTTCTCTCTGACTGTTGTTATCACCTTTATTACTTAATTAATTATTTTTTAAATTTCTAATATAAGTGGAGAAGTGCTGAAACCTTTCCTGTGTTACTGTAATAAAAATAATCTGTTGTTTCGTAGTGAGGATGTTTGTAAGGAAAGCTATAGTGCAGTCAGCACAGATAAGCCTACTTGAAATCAGAGTGATGACTTAGATTAACGTTTGAAAAGCTATATACCAGATTTCCAATATTGTATTACACCTTAAGCAAACCAACTGCATTTTGCAAGTTAGGAATAAAGCAGTAGGTATGGTGATGGTATTTCACAGTGCAGAACAGAGAGCCCTCAACCTTTTTTCTTCCAGTTAGCTGTAACCTGAAAGCTTTGAACAGAGAAGACAGAATGCATTGGAAAAGTAAAAGAGCAAGCTACCTGTCTTTCAATGAATGCCATAAATAGCAGCCTATCCTTTGTACTTGCTCTCTCTTTCAAATACTGTATTCCATGATACAAGTTCTACAATGTTCTTTAAAAACCATTTGGGTATTATTAAATGGGGAACATCAAATTCCTTTTTTGTGTAATGCACTTACAATAATTTGCAGTTGCCCAAATAGCTTTACAAGTCACTCGAGGCATGTTTTACTTAAAAATTATATGAATCAATTAGATATTAACCATACTTAATGTGAAAGTTATAGCACAGACTGATAAAAGCCAGGCAACTAGATTAAGTATTTGACCTAGACTTGTCCTTTTACGCCAGATGTAGGGCAGCGTTTGGGCTGTGCACTGAGTGTAGGTACACTGAATTGTACCAATGTTTTCATCTCCAAGTAGATATGTTGATTAGAGGGCCTGTGATCACTGATAAAAATATTTAGTAAATAAAAATGTTTATTAGAAATACCATTTACAAGGGAGAAAAGGGCATTTCAGTACAATTGAGCACTACTTCCTGAATTATTATTAGACCTTTATTTAAATGAGATCAGTTATCCAGATTGTTTAGAGCCTGGTCACACTGAGGACTTTTTTTTTTCCCTCCTCTTATATAACGGACTTTAAAATCCTGATTTGATAACATCGAATCCACACAAATGTTTTATGTAAAATGCATGTCCTGTATTCTAGAAGAAGGCTTGAATGGGGAAAATGTTTATTGCCCATGTTGGTGCAGCTTTGATGGGATGGGATTTTTCTGCAACTTGCTTACATGGCCTGGTGTGCTCATATTGTTGAGGGCTGACTTCCCAGCCTGGCTCTGCAGCTGTCAGCCCAAAAGCTGCACCAGCCATCCCTGTCCTGTGTACTCCTCCCAGCTTTTGATACTGTCAAAGTATCCTTCTGGTTTTGATCCTGGGTTGGAGAGTGGCTGCCTATGTTAGTAGTCCAAGTTCCTAATAATTCAGTCTCATAAGAAGGAACTGATGGTTTAAAGATGTTTGCGTTACCTAACATAGTTTACGGCCGTTCCAGTCTGAGCCAAAAATCAGTCTTTTTACACTGCCTCCAAAGAATCTGGAAAAAGACACTAAAGTTAATCATAAGTATTTCACAGCACATCTTAAGATTCACAGAACTAAAGCTTAGTTTCAGCCTGTGTTACGTATTGGAGCTGGGCTGTGAGATAATTCTGTAACCATGCTAACATTGCCTTAAGAAAGGAGACAGCGATCAAGTAAATAGCTTCCTAGAAATCTCTTCAGGTAACTTTCCCTGTAAAGACAGGGAAAGAATGTCTTCAGACCTTCAGAAGAGTGTTATCACAGAACTGTGACTTTCTGAAATATCACTAAAACCCAGCATTTCTGTGACTGGAATTTCTATTTAGTAAGTTGTCAGTACTTGCTATCTAAATTGTGTGTCATTGAAATAAAGTTACTCATACTTTATTGCTGTTGATTTGATAAGGGCATTGACACCAGCTGTGTGATATAGGGGAGTCTATACAACTTAACAGGTTGTTGACCCTTTTTAGTCTTGTGTTAGAAGAAGCTAATTATGTAATGTTGGTTTTACATATGAATACATAAAAAGGCACCCAAAAGAACTCTTGTTTTGTTCCAATCCTGCAAAAGGACTCTCTGTATGAGATTCTACATGCCTTCTTTAGTTATTGCCTGGCTCCAGAGCTGCTCCAGTTTTTGGGAAAACTATTTTGTCGGTTCCTAGTTGTTTGGTTTTGGTTTGTTTTCAGGCTGTCCCTTCGTAAATTAGGTAAGTAAAATGCATGGCCTCTGCATTTCTGACAAGTTGCTGAAAGCCTCATGATCCCTCTTAGATTGTTTTTTTAATACTCTTTGTGAGAGTCTGCTCTGTGTGCTACCTTGTTGTTTAAAGCCCTGTAGTGGTGTCTTGAGCTTCTTCTGTTATTCTATATAAAGGACCTTCTATAAGCTTTTAAAACCTAGCCTACCCAATGAATGCATGTATTTGTTAAGTCTTGCTGGTGTTAAGTGTCACATAGTAAAACCGGTGTTTCTTTTCCTATTAGTTATTTTCTTGTCATTTTAAACATCATGGAGAAGTTTGGTTGCATTAAACTTCTTATTTTGGTTAACAGAGACAATTCATAGCAAACTGCGATGCCCTCTTCAAGATCATAGAATCACAGACTGGTTTGGGTTGGAACGGACCTTAAATACTACCTAGTTCCAACCTGCTGCCACAGGTCGGGAGACCTCCCAGTAGATCAGGTTGCTCAAAGCCCTGTTCTGCTTAGCCTTGAACACAGCTAGGGATGGGGCAGCCACAGCTTCTCTGGACAACTTGTTTCAGCGCCTCACCAGCCTCATAGTAAAGAATTTCTTCCTAATGTCTAACCTAAATCCACCCTCTTTAAGTTTAAAGCCATTCCCCCTTGTCCTATCATTGTGTGCCTTTATAAAATAAGGAACAGGAGGAAATAAATTTGTTTCCTTATTATAAACTTGTGCAATTTTCACCTTTGAGACTTTTTGTCTACTTACGTCGTGAAGCCTTGATGGCTTTAGCTCATGAGTCACAAACACTACATCTAATATTAGTGATGCTTGAAATGTGCACACAAGAATGTACTGTCCAGGGTTCAAAATTGGCTTACAGGATTAGGTCTAGTCTAGTTCAGCCTCCCCCCATTATATGGGGAGGAGCTCCAGGGTAGAGTATCATACTTCTGTGCTAGACTGCCTGCAAACCTGCTGCTTTGGCTGATGAAAAAACAGATGATATTGATAGTTCTCTTGCTCTTTTTCAAAGGGAGCAGAGAAGGGTCACAGCAGTCACGAGGCTTCAGAAATGCTCTCTTTTGAACATGCACACACTTGGCTATATTTTCACTGCAGTGGCAACAGCCCATCCTGTGATTTGAAAGTGAAATTGTGTTTTATTGGTCACATCTGTTTCCAAAGGGAATTCTTGCAAGAAATGATTGTTTCAGGCAAAATGCTCCCTTTTCTGAAGTTGGTTTTTTTTTTTTTTTTCTCAATTTTGGGTTTAAATTTGGGGAGGAAGCTAGGCTGGTGACTGTGGTTTGGTTTGTGAGGTTTAGCAGCAGCAGCAGGATAGTCTCAGGGGCTGTGGTGGGCAGTTTTCACAGATGTGGCTGCTGCTGCATCTCAGTATGTGCAGCTGAAATTGCTGGAGCCAGCTGCAGGGAGTTGTGGGGAGAGATCATTTCCGATTCTGTTCACCATCAGTAACTGGCAGCTTTGGAAGCACAGCGTTGACTCAGGCTGAGAAGTGCAGTGTCAAAAGGCACTAACAGCAGGGCGTTCTAAGCAAGCTGAATGTCCATTGGCAAGGTGTCTGCAACTGCCTCTGGTACTCGAGGGTAGTTGTCTTTAGAGGGGTTTTTCTACAGCTTCAGTGAGGTGGATTACATGGGTTATGCATATTCTTTAGAGTTTGAGTAGGATTTATTTAGTTGGTTTACAGTTTCTTGGTTGCAGACACTAGAAAGGGTTACTTTGTGTATTGAACTTTAGTAATCACGTTTCTCCACGAACTTGATCATTTGTACTACCTAGGGAACATTTCTTTACAGTAATTCAGCCGTGATTTGCCTTTGATCTATGCATCAAACCACAATGCTTTTCTTGAGTGCTGTCTCGTGATTGCTGTACAATGTTTTGAGAATTCTTCTGCTGTGAATCATTATTTGGCAGGTACATGGAGAGCTGCAGGATGTAGCTGAAAACTGACAACTTTCCACATCCTGCTGATCTTGGCCACATTGCAGAACAGTGGTGGTCTCTTGTACTTCTGACTTTGGAGTCTTGTGTCATATCTTAGTCAAACTTTTAATCTTGGTTTTGGGCTTCTTGTCACAAAAAATACTTGGATTGAATAAAGTGTCTGTACAATGTATTAACATATAATGTCTCTTGTTATAATGGTCCTCAGGTAAAATTCCAAGACAAGGAGCTGTTTCTATTAGCATGGCTACTTTCTCAGCATTTAAACTAGTACCTATATCAATCTCTTTATCCCAAGCACTCTCAAATCAATGACCAAATGTTTATGATCAGTTTACAAATCAATATGCTTATTTTAAAAATTAAAAAGAAACTTTCTTCCCTTGCCACTCCCTGCATTTTTTTTTCCCACCAGATGCTCCTCCAGACTTTCAGCTGAGGATAGGTAACATTTCCTTTGTACTGCACACTGTATGCTGAAATTTAAATTGAATAAGGATTGCATGAATGCCTGAAATGAGAAGTGGAAGCTTTGGGGAAATTGCATGAATCTTGATTCAGTTGTGCACTGGCAATGGGGAGGAGGCAATGGGGAGGAGTTAGATTCTTCCAAATCCAAGCCAGGGTTATGGTATGGAAAACAAAGCATCCAGCATGTGCCAAAATGAAGAGCATATGCAGTGCTGCAGTGCCTTTAAACAGTTGTGAGAACATGTGAGATTGGAGTTGAGTTTAAAATGCGTGCAAGTAAACATGGTGTGTTCTTCCCTCTCCTGTTGGTATATTACCCTTGATGCAATTTCACTTCATAAAGCAGTTTGGAGTTTTTCTTGGGCTGCTTTATCCCTCAGCGCAAGTAATTATTTATATATTTTTTTTTACTTTATTTCTAAACTGTCCCCAGGACTTCTCTGTAGCAAGTTAGTGTCCAGTCATAAACCAACTAGTGTAGATTACAGAGGTCTTAGAAATGGTAACTTTATGGTACACCAAAAGCTAATGCTAGTCAGGCATCAAGGCATTTGCAATTGGATTTGGTGACAAATGCAGGAGACATCAAATCTTCTGGTTAATGACCCAGGCCCATAAAATAATGGTTAGACCTGCCTGCTGAGAGGCAACATGGAGTTTGTGCGACTCCTGCAGATACTCTTCAGAAACATTTCTACACTCCTGGCAAGATTTTTCAAGGTGTTTGTGCGTACTTAGCTGCCTGCAGCCAGTATTCATCTGAAGGCTTTATTAGATGCTTAGCAGTATAATCAACCACCTAAATATCTTTTAAACTGTTCATTGCTGGGGCGGGTCTTTTAAATTTGTCTCTAATGCTCAGATTTCTCATGCTGTGCTAAGACAGGTAATGTCAGGTAGAAAGTATATATAAGCAAAACTAGGCACAGTTTTGGGAATTGTATGGTGGTGGGTTGTTTTTTTTTTTGTTTGTTTGTTTTTCAGGGTGTACTTGATAGAGAAACTAGGGCAGGTTTCAAAAGAGATTATCAAATAGTTGTTTTAGTGAACCATGTAAAGGTTCCCCTTCAGAGAAGCAAGTAAGGAAAGCCAGCTGGAAAATGGACTGGCCTTGGGATTTCAGTTCAGTCCCTAGTTCTGGTTCATAGAATCAAAGAATGGTTAGTATTGGGAAGGACATTAAGATCATCTAGTTCCAACCCCCCTGCCATGGGCTCAAACATTCTAAACAAATGGTGGTATGTCTATCACACTTTGGTTTTGCAATGGGGTCAGGGGCTGTCTCTTACACTCTGCTTAACATTCTCACCATAGCAAGTGATTCTTAATCTTAACAGCAGCCTAGTATAACAGATGTAAGAGATTTTCAAAAAACTCCACTGGGCTGAGCAGTAGAAGGTCCTTAATACAAAGGGACCTAGGCTAGACACTTGGCTTCATGGCTGCTTCCCATTGTTTTCTTCCTAGCAATTCCTAGAATAACCCAAAGTCTTCTCTCCTAGAGTTCAGCTTTTTGTCTCTGCTGCCTTCCTTCCCAGTCTTCCTCCACAGCCTCAACTCAAGTACTGCTTGGGTACTGCAGGCTCTACTGGGCAAATTACCTCAGTATTTAGGAGACGATGTAGGTTGTCTTTAGCCATAAATCGCTTTTGTGTTTTTTCCAGGGTACATTAAGATTTGTAATCCATCCCTAACCATGACCATTTAACAAAGCAACACATAATTTGATCATTTGCAGGGAGGTTTGCTGGAGAAACTATTTTAATGTAGGATTTGTGGGATCCTTTCTTGTTATCCTGTAAGTATGGCAGCTGCAAAAGAAAGTTCAGGGAAAATAGGGTGGTGTTCAAGGATGGAGGAAGGCAGTAATGCACGAAAGGCTGAAGTACTCTTCCACTCCCACATCAGCCTTTGTAGACAAAACTTCTTTCCTAGCCAAGTGGTTTGGGAGGAAGAGAAGCAGGGGCAATGGCTCACTTGGGAAATGAAATTTTAACATTAGAAGAAGCATTTTCATTAGGAAGTCAGTACAGTACTAGAGCATTTTGCTCAGTTAGTATAGTCTTCATCCCTAGACTTTTTTGGAGCTTGAGTAGACTTAAACCATTAGGAAGAAATGGGAGTCTGGCCTAAAGATCTCCAGAGGTCATTTCCAGCTAAATATCTATGGTTCTGTGAACACTATTCTTTCTTTTTTTATTGGCCTGTTTGGGTAGCCCAGCAAGCCCAGCTTCTGTTGTGAGCTGGTGGTGAATAGCAGTTCTTCATTCGTAGCCCATAGTCAATGTAACGGACCACATTTCTCAGGGAAGAGTGTGCCTTTGTATGTTAGGTACATTGCAGCTACTCATCTTGAATCCTATGTATTAGCTGTGTAATAATTTACTGATATAGCAGTTTGGCAGTCTTGGTATTTCATTCTCCTGCATGCCTTGTAAACCACAACTGTTGATATTTCCTCATTGTTGTCCTTGGGAATATTTTTCTTTTATTGCTCAGGAGGCTTCACTGGTCTGCATTATCAGTCTGCTTGCTGATGGATGAACATGTGCAAAGATTCAAGATTTGTGCAGGTGTGTGTGGGAAAACTTTATGGAACATGGATTAAGTAGCAATAAGAGACAGTACACTGGCATTCCATGATGCGTAGATTCTGAGATTATCTTTTTAAATGTTATAAAAAAACCCTTAAATCTTGCATCCTTTCTTAGGATCCACAACATCCAATCTTGCATCTGTTTATCTTACAAAGAAACAACATCCTGCTTTGCCTCAAAATCCTAAGTTAACTATTTCATATTGAGTGCGAATTTGACTTCTAGATACTGCAGTTTCTGGTATCTGTCATTAAGATCAAATATGTGTAAAGTAGGACTTTTTTTTAATATGACTTATTGGCATAGTATGTTCATATGAAAACAGAGGATATATAAATATACCTTGTACAGAGCACTTTATATCTTAAGGTCCTTTCCAATCCTAACCATTCTATGATTCTATGTTAAAGCTTGTTTAAGTTATATAAGCACAAGCTGCTGCATGGTGTATTTCTAGAAATACTGTAATTTTTATTTCCATTTAAAAAAAATGTATATTTATGTGATTTCTAGGAGGTGACATGTACAGACGGTAGTCTACCTCCCTTTTTTAAATTTTTCTATGACTTCAGTCCTCTGCCAAAACTGATTCAAACATGTCTCTGAAACTAGCTATTTGTTAGTTAATACAGTATCAGTTGTTAGATCTGGAGCATAAAATGGTAACTGCATCTCTCCCATTCGTGCTATCCTTGTGGCTCTTCAGTATGTTCTTACTTTTGTGCTTATCTTTAATTAGGCATTTTTTGTTTATCTCTGAGCAGCTATGGCAGTCATTACAAATGTAGCAGAGATTTGCCTGGTTTTGAAACTCAGGATGATTTTTAAGATGCTAATGTTCAGTGTTATAGAGAGATGGAATTTTTTTTTGCCAGCTCAAGCACACAAGATATAATTAACATGTTTCATCCAGAGTAAATCTCCAGAGCTTTGCTGTCAAGACAGAGCAGCATCCTAGAAAGCAGTTTCCTGTTTGGATGGGCTTCTGTTAGCAGCACTGCCAAAAGATGCAGTAGTATCCTCCTCCTTCTGTGCCAGGACACAAAGATGACTGACTGGGATTGTGAAAGCTTTAAACCTGGTAAAAACTGGGGGATGGAGAGAAAATACTGCAGCTGGCCAAAGGTGGAAGCTAGGATGTGACTAGCCTCATGACAGCAACACTAATGCGGGTTGGCTGCAGGTGTTGGTGGTAGAACTGCATCCTGGCAGATAGCTGATGAATATATTTGTTCTTTTCAAAAGCCTGTAATTTACTCACATTCAAGAGTTTTTCACAAATATTTCAAAAGTCATGAACTTGGCTTTAGCTTCCTAACCAAATGGCAAGTCTGTGCTCCAGATTGAGGAATTATAAGAGCTTCTCATTGAAATGAGGGTTCACAGATTTTCAATATGGAAAAGCCTCATGTCAAAGTTGTAGTTAATGAGGCTTCCCACATCAGAGTGATCTGAGACTTCTACATGGCATGGAGAGTTTTACTTCAGAGGCATCATTCCTTGCCAAATTTTGAAGAACAGTTCAGTTTTTAGAAAAGGATTAATATTTTTATAAAAAGAGGAAACAAAAGGAATAAAAGGCAGGGGGAAGGACAGGCTTCTGGTCAGAACACGATATTAATTGATCTCTTAGCACTGATGGTGCATTACATAGCCCTGTTGAGCTCACTTCTGTGTGTGGAGGGTAAGCAGACTTTGCCTGCTGAGGAAGAAACATGTCTCCAACTCTATTCCCTACAACAGCGGCTTCCAAAGGGATAGTTCCCATATGACTGGTAATGCTCAGTGTATGGAGAAGTCATGTGGAGTTTGTCTTTTATATAAAAGCTTCTTGGTTTCCTTTCATCAGTCTTCAAAATTCTCAGCTTATTTATCTATTTGCCACTTCATGCCTCAGGGGAGGTGGCTTTAATTTAGAGATACTACTTACATGGCTAAAACAAATAAAGGTTATTCAGCAACCTCTGTTTCCTAACTGAGTGCCTTTTTCGGCTTCTGAAATGAAGACGATGTGCATGGTAAAACATTGCACTGGAGTAGCAAATAACATTAGTGTTAGAAGATGATGTTTTGGCGGTAGGAAAATTACAAGAACATGGGCATAGTTGTGATCTGTTCTCTAAATAAAGCAATGTTAAATTGATGAGCAAGGAGGAAACATTTTTCATGGCTTTACAGAAATCCCTTGTGGAAAGTTCTTAACTGGTGTGCATGTAATGGTGCTTAAAGCTCAGGGAGTTTGCAGCCCATTGGAGCAATTCTTTCTGCTTAGACAGGAGAAAACGTAAGTGCCTGCCTCAGGCCACAGAGTTGGCTAATGGAAAGATCAGTGTGGCATGCTTCAAGTCACATGTAACTGTAGGCAAACACTGTTTGGGCTTCACATGAACAGTTGCTTTCATGATTTACTTCTTATCCTGCTTGATCACCTCTGACTGTTACTGCAACACGTTGGGATTTTAAGGCCATATAAGAATCATTTCTCTGTTGCTAACATTGGAGAATGAAAAATGCATTGCATGTGGCCTTTTGAGACAAAATCATCCAATATAGTAGTGAGTTAATTACAAAATACTTTAGAAGTTGTAGCCTTTTCTTTCCTGAAGAGAACGGTAGTATCTGCTAGCATCATTTTTATTTAGATGCTACAGTTTTCCCAGTGGTAAAAGTCTGTTTAGTTTTCTTGTTTTGTCTTTAGACTTAGGATGTTCAACAAAGCTCAGTTTTGTGGGTCTCTGTAGGACGTTTAGCTTTGAAGTTGGGAGTAATGATAGTTTTTATGACTGTGTTAAAGATGCAGAATAACAAAAATCATGGAGTCCTTCACTTTTCAGTTTTATGAAAGCAAATATTTAAAGTAAATTTTACTTTATTCTATTTTGAAAGTAAGAAAAGACAAAGCAAACCAGAAAGCTAGTTTTCTGTTGTTGTTAAACTAGAGTGTTACAAAACAACCACGTAAGGCTTTTCAGTGATTGCCTGTATTTCGGCAGTGAGCTCCTGTGCAGCCTCCCCCTTCCAAGAGTCATTTTTATGTCTGTCTTTATTTAAAGTATCATACTCAGTAAGTGAGGAGATATGTTAAATAGCTGAGACCTCTGCTCCTCTGTCAAATTTGAGTCAAGCCAATGACTTAAAATAATGTGGAGATAAAAATATTTGGTTTGCAGTACAGTGTGTATTTGCAAAGGCCTGCTTCCTTAAAAGAGTCAATTGTTTAGGATTTTTTTAAAATATATTATTTTTTTCTTTCCTGTTTTTATCCAATTATTTGAAAACCTCCCAATTCAGGTATATAGAGCCTTTAGTATAAGGTTGTATGTAGGTCAAACTTTGCATTGGAATAGTCCAAATGCTATGTTAGACTCTGTTTTTTGCCTGTAACAGCATGTTATGACTGCCTGTATGGTTTAGTATTCTGGCACTGTGTTCTAAAACTGGAATAGCTGTGGACATGCTGCCATTGCTTTTGAAAAGAAGATAGAGAATTGCATGCTGCTGAGAAGCATGAGTTTGGTTTTGGTATAACAAAATCTCTGTGTTTCCTTTCTGTCTTCAGATTATTTATTACTTTTGAAAATGTTTTGCTGTTTCTAATGATGTTTGTGACCCAAAACTTGCTTCATCAGGTATTTCAATGTCTTCGAAATTCAAAACAGAAAATAAACATGTTTTCTTGAATGAATGAGTAGGACCAGTTAACACAGAACTGGAGAATGGAATGGCTGGAGCAACTCTAGGAGTCTCATTGGTGAAGGATAAAGTAAAATACAGACAACTGTATGTGTCTGCAGGTACCACAGACAATAGAAGATGTTCTCACAAGATAGGAGCTCTGTCATTATTCAGTACACTCATATTTTAGCAGTTTTTCTAAGTGGCTCAGAAAAAAATATTGTATTAAGGCCCAGACAGTGGGGCCCTACTTAACTGTTGTGTTTTCTGCCCTTTACAAATTTGTATTTCCGTCTGGAGTATGTTGAACTGAGGAGTTATATTTTTGAGATACGGACAGCCTGTGACTGCCTCCATGACTGGAATGTGAATGGAGGCATGGGCAAGGCAGTGTGTTTGTTGTTGCTTGGTAGGTTATGATGTTTTCTAGACAAAGATGATTTCCACTTGATTTCAGGTAATAATACTGTTTGGGTAGAGAAATTAATCAAATGAGTCATCAGTTTTTTGGATGCATAGCAGAGTTCAGTAAGCCTCCAGGTCATTTTTGTGAACTACTTTTTTAATACTTTGTGCTGATCTGCTGTTGTGAAACACAACTTTTCTTTTGGGCAGAAGCTCCTGGGGTAAAGGGCAGTGGCACAGCTGTGGCAGGCCAGTTCAGCAGGGAGTGACAGTTCTCAGGGTATCTGCTCTCCCTCTCTACCAGCTGGCAGAAGGCTGGTGCATCTGCTGGTACCATTAGCAGCTGCCTTTCTGGGTCAGGAGCTTTTTAATACAGAGCTCCAGTGACTGCAGCCTTTGTGGAGCATTACCTGAGCTAGCAACATGAAGGGAGGGAAAAGTACATTGAAACTAGATCCTATGCTGCTCTTCTAATTTTTAAATAAGACATGCCATTCCTACTAACGTAGAGTGATTGTGCTGTTTCCATTTACTGTATTTCTGTAACTCTGAAGCAGAGCCCTTAGCAAGTCACTTAGGATGTCATAATGTGGCTGCGCTGTAATATCACCAATTTGTAGTCTGAAGCCTCAGCAGTGCCTAAAGCATCTGCAAAAATGTAGAAATACATCTTTATTGAAGTTGAGGGGAAGTGATCTTTTTACAGCTGTAAAAGCAAAGGCATTGGAGATATGTTACTAACTTTAGTATTTAATTGATGTGCTATAGCAGTGATAGACTAACTCTTGCAGTCCTGGGAGAGAAAGAACTGTTCAGAGCAGGAATTAACCAACATGCTGTTAATCTTTCTGATTTTTGGAATAGAACTTCCAATTTTATTTTGGATGTTGAAGTTTTCAGTGTCAGAAAGGCAATGAATGGTATTGTCTACCATATCAGAGGGTGGAGAGGAAGTATCCTCTGAATTAGAGAGGGTAGAAAAAACTTATATACAAAGCAAGCATTGCAGTGGAAGAGAGTGTCTGACAAACAGGTCAGAGAAAAGGATCAGTTAATGTAGAAACAATGAAGTTCAGAAAGAGTGAAACAATAGAGGAGTTGTGAGAAACTTTCTCAAAGATTAATACCAGTGAGTGAAGGAGGGGCTAGAAGTTACAGCTGTGTGTGTTCAACTGAGACAAGAAGGAAACAAAAAGAAGCAAAAGACAAGAGGATCTGGATAGTGGTGGGTCTTTCAGATAAGAATACAGAGCTGGATCAAGCTTAATATCTGTTATATGACTGAATCTTCATAAGGCTGCTGGAGAAGACAATGTACCTCTGCCCCCATCTTTAAGAATTTTTTTTTCCTTTTTGGAAAGAAAATTTTCTTGGTGATGCTTGAAAGGATCCAGCTGGCCGGAAGCCCCCACCTTTACACCTCTCTTCAGTGAAGAGAGGTTCCTACACAGTCTTGCCACATGTGTTACTAATGATCATTTGAGCTATTTTGTAGGAAAAGCTCCTTAATAAGTTTACCTAGAGTTTTCTGGGAATCTGTGTATGTGTTTATTCAGTAAATAGATCATTAAAATTTAAATTCGGCTCTCAGTATCTCTAAGCTGAGGACTAACACACAGTGGAAGCCTAAGGAGAATGAAAACAGGAGCTAAGGCAGCCCAGCCCTGCATGGGAAAGTAAGGAGCTATGCACAGCCATGAGCCTGCTTCCTCAGGTGGGATTCACCGATCTCACTTCAGATATTTACAGCTTAGCCTCCTCTGTTTAAGCTAATTGTCTAGGCTATTGTAATAGCCAGCAGAAAGATAAAGGTATTTCTAAGGCATGGCTTGTGATCTTTTGTAAGATGACCTGGACCTGCAGGAGAGGATTGTTTCTTTGTGAAATGGAGCTTGCGATAACCAGAGTACATGTGGATGTTTGCATCATGGAAAGCCACAGCTGGGGCAGAAGAGCACCGTGGTGCTGGAGGACATGCCTGGCACTGGACGCCGCTAGAAGCTAAAGGAAGACAAAGGGGATAGGACTTTCTGCTACCTGTGAATCCACCCCCCAAATCAGCAGCGTAATAGCTCTCTTAGAGGAGGATAGCCTATCTGACAAATGGTTAATTTCCAGTTTTGAGGGTGTTTGTTGGTTTTATTTAATCCCTCTTGGGAAGGAGTGAGTTATATAACAAGGTGTCAGCACACCCACAGCAGCAGAGTGGTGACAGTCACTGGGTGTGAAGGGCAAACCCAGGATGCTGTTTGCCCTGGAATTTCAAATAAAATGGGCTGTTTGGAGGTGTTTAATTGCAGGGTTGGCAGCTCCAAATTTTCTGTCCTTAATTTTGTGGTAGTCATTGTCTGTCTTGAAAATGTGGCTTCAGAACTCCTGCAGCTTTGTGTGAGGATCTGGATTGCTTTTTTAATTCTAAGCTGTTAAATGTTAGGCTTTGGAAGAAACTTCAGAAATGTGATTCACAGCATTTTATCCACATACTGATTTTTATTCACCATTGAAGATCTTCCATCTGCTTTTACTTTAGAAAGTTTGGGGCTGTCTTTGTGGATTTTGGGCATGTTGATTTGTCAGCATTGTAAGAGCATTTTGATTTGATTACTTAGGCAGAAGTAATCTGAATAGTTCAAATCTTTTGCTACCACTCAAAACCAAGTATAACAGAAGAGAATGCAGACTGGAGATGCCTTGCATTTTTTGCTAACATAAAAAAGTTGGAAAAGTTGTATTTTTTTAAGAAAAATAACATCTTGTAGGGTGCAGATTGTTTCAGAATTTCAGTTTTTACTCACTATGTCTATGTATGTCTCAAAAGAATAATTGACAGCAAGAGAATTAGATTTCTGGTAGTTTTTCTGGCCTATGAACATCGAATTGCATTTGTTAACCTGCAGTAAAAAGCAGTTGTCAGAAAACAGGACACATTGATGTAATTACATTCACTGTTTTATCTTGTGATAGCAAAATGCACACAGAGAGATCAATAAAACAATCCCTATTAGATGTTTCTGTTCTGTAAGTCTTGGGGAATGATGGTAATGCAAATGCTATTCTGAAACTATCCTGATGGTAGTTTCAGAAGTTTCACTGGTCATAGTGAAAGAACCAAAGGTAAGGAGGGGAATATGCTAAAAGATAAATTATGCTCAGTTTTTGCATGGTGAGTGTCAGTGAAGGTACTCTGCTAACGAAGCCTTTCTGTAGAAAGTTTCTGAAAGCTTTCCTTTGAGCAATTCTGAGTGTCCATCAGGCCTCAGGTAGTCTGGAGAGTGTTGTTGGACTGATAGTTCTTGCCTTAAGCTTTATTAGATAATAATATCCACAGACCACAAAATCACCTCTTCTTTGTCCTTCTGAAACTGAGTTAGGTTTTTATTGAAACATCTTTCATCATTATTTCTAATACTTTATTTCCTATTTGAACTGCTTGCTGAGCAGGGGCTGATATTTTCATGCAGCTGTCCATCATAACTATCAAGATCTCACTGCTAAGAGGTGATCATTTACTCAAGATCACAGTTTCGTTTCTGAAGTTATATTTGTTTTTCATATGTGCATAATTTGTGATTTAAATACACTGAATGCTACCTGCCATTTTATTGTTTGTTCAGTCATTTTTCATAAAGTCTTTGTTTTGTTGCCATGGTTTAACTCCATCTGGCAGCTAAGCACCACACAGCTGCTTGCTCTCCACCAACACCAAAGAAGGATGGAGGAAGAAAATTGGAAGGGTAAAAGTGAGAAAACTTGTGGCTTCAGATAAGAACAGTTTAGTAACTGAAATAATAATGATAATTTGTAATGAAAAGGAAAATAACAGAAATAAATGCCAAGAAAGACAAGTGATGTAAATGAAAACATTGCTCACCGCCAACCAGCTGATGTACAGATATTTCCTGAATTGCAGCCTCCCGGCCAACCTTTCCCTAGTTTATATGCTGAGCACGATGCCATGCGGTCTAGGATACCCCTTTGGTCAGTAGGGGTCAGCTGTCCTCACCGTATCACGTCACAACTTCTTCATCCTTAGCTTGCTCACTGGTGGGGTAATAAGAGGAGGCCTTGTGTAAGTACTGCTCAGCAGTAAGGAAAACACCCCTGAATTGCCAACACTGTTTCCATCACAAATCCAAAACATAGCTCCATACCAGCTACTATGAAGAAAATTAACTGTATCCCAGCCAAACACATTTCTGTAGTTTGCCTTTTTGTTGATTACCTTGAATAGCTTAATATCTTTGGTGGATGATGTCAATGCACTTCTCTCCCCTGTATTGAGAGCAGGAGAGCTGTATGTCCTATACTTTTCAGCACAGGTATCTCTAGATCTCCACTGATGATGGCAAGAACTGGAAACATGAGTATGTGGTCAATCTTTCAATGAATTCACTTGTGCAAAAAGGACCTTTGCTATTTTGCATACTATTTTTGCATCCTAGAAATCCTTAATTAAGGTCTTTGTTTAACGTCTTCATTGAAATTTTAAGGAGAGGAACTGGATCAGTCTTTTCCACTGAACTCCAGTAGACTAGACATCCCATTGCAAAAGGCATGCTGATGCTAGTGTGTACAGCACAGATCTCAGGCTTAAGGTCTTGCCTGCAGTCTCTTAAGTCTGTCACTTTTGCCACCACAGAGTCCTCTAGTATCAAGATACTTTTAATTGAGAGGTGGCATACCTTTGAGTTAGTAATTCAGCAATTTCATGCCCAAGTTCCTTTAGAATTCCTGGGTTGAGTGCCATCTGGTCCTGGTGAGCTGTTAGCTTTGTTTTCTTGGTTCCTGCTGTATCTGCTCATGCAGTCATTGCAATTTCACACACGCCCTTGGAGCCCATGCCAAGAGGGGTCCTGATAGGGAAATCCTGAGAAATAGTGTTGCAATATTGTAGCAATAATGTGGCAAAACGCTGAGATTTTATAGAAAGGGAAAGTGATTTTATTTGAACAGAGAACTTGTTTCATTCACACCTGTGTTCTTTCAAGCACCAAGATGCTTCTGTCCAGGTGGTTTAGGACTGAGGCGCTGAGATACGGGTAAACAAGTTGCTGGTTTAAGATTCATTGCAGTGATTGAACGACAAGGGTCTCCAGCTGTTGAATTCTCATCACAACTTTTGTACCCTTAGTTTGGCAGGCATGTAGTTAGATCCATCTGGTTAGTGGTTAGTTTCTCCATCCTTTCTCATCTCTGCATCATCATGAATTAGTTGCAGTTTTAGACTTCTTTTCCTGATCTGAGTAAACCAAAACACTGCATATAAATGTACTGCAGTCTTGCTGGCCTGCTAATCAGGTGCCATAAACAAATGCCATTCTTATATACTCTCTTCTGTTTTTCCTGGTGTTTCTGTGCTCGAGCTCTTACTATTTATTCTTCATTCATGCCAATGTTAATACTTCTAGCACAGTTCTGTACACAGGCTCCTCAGCTTCTGGTGCTGTTACTGTCACTGCAATGAATCTGTCTGGTGGATTTTTTGTAATGCATTTATCTTCTGACTATTCCTACACTATCCTGATGATAAGTTGCATCCCAGGGTTTCTGGCAGACTTCCTGTTCCTGATGTGCTTGAAGAAAGATTTATCATTAGTCTCTGCCAATTGTTCATCAGATTTTTGTTTGTTTTGCCTGCCCTGCTGTGTTTTACATTTAATTTGTCAGAGTTTAATATTTATTGAGCTATTTTTTTTCTGTTTGGACTTGACTTCAGCTTTTTTTGAGGGTTGCCTCATGTCTGCACTGCTGATTTAACTGTTCTGGTTTCCTTTCTTCCCTTCTTTAGGTTTTACTTACTAGGAAGCATGTATCTGCCTTATCTTTCCAGTCTCATCATCATTCATAATATCCAAAGTGCCTGCAAAGATTTAAATTCTTTTTCTGACCCTTTTGGATTCTCTTAACAACCTCCCTTACCTTCTCATGCTTGCACTCTGAGACTAGGTGCAACTGTAGTTTTATTTTTCACCTCCACGGCTCTTGTTGGGAAGCTATTGCTTGCAGGGTTTTTCAAAATCTTGCTGCTGAAGAGCCACTCTATATTTAGGACCAAATCAAGGCTTGTGTTTTCTTTTGTGGACTTCCTACCCAGCTGCTCTGTGAAATGGTCACTGAGTTAATGCAAAAAAGTCGCGTCCTGATATGATGGGATATTTGTGATCTTCATTGAAAGGATGTGATCTGAAGTCTCCCATTATGGTATTGCACTTTTGTCGTATCAGGTTAAATGTTGCTATTCTGATTAGGTGGTTGTAAGGACCAAATATCTTCCTGTTTCAGCTTGGGATCTAGTTCATCAGTATGTCGCTTTAATTGCGGAAATGACAGTTTTATATATTTGGAATAAGGGGAACTGAGCATACTTGTAAATCAAAGTTGTCCTTTTTTAGCTTAATTGTAGATTAGCTGGGGTCAGAAGGGACATTTAATGATCATGTAGTCCAACATCCGTGTCCTGCCATGGACAGGGACATCTTTGACTAGATCAGGTTGCTCAAAGCCCTGTCCAACCTGGCCTTGAATGTTTCTGATGATGGGCATCTACAACTTTCCTTGGTTGACAAACAACTGTTCTAATGTCTCACCACTACTGTAAAAACTCTTCATTATGACCAGTCTAAATGTACCCTCTTTCAGTTTAAATCTGTTGTCCCTTATCCTATCATTATAGGCCCTAGTAAAAAGTTTCTCTCCATCTTTCTTATAGGCCCCCTTTAAGTATTGAAAAGCCACAATAAGGTCTCCCCAAAAGTTACCCTTCTTCAGGCTGAAGAACTTGATCCCTCTCAGCCTTTCTGCATAGGAGAGGAATTCCAGTTAAGAAGAGAAATTCTTCCTTTGTATGTTAAAGATGTCTTCACTTAATCCACTAGACAGTGTTGAAAGCCTCTAAAGGTACGGTGAAGAAAAAAACAAGTGACGCTAGTTCTCTTTAGCTTCCTCAAGCAGGCTATTTCTCAGCCATGTGTGTTCCCAAGTACAAGGATGGTATAGTGTTCAGGGGGACTTCAACTGCTATGGCAACTTCCAGAAAACAGTATTGTAATATACAAAGTCTTGCAAATTTTAATGGGCAGTGTTGAAAGCATTTCATGGTGAATGTCTTCTGTATTTGCTTTTGACTAAAAGGATGAAAGGGGTGGAAGAGGGTGGTGAATTGGATGGATGAGGCTATTAAGCAATGGCCTGGAAAACATACTTCAGAAAATCAAAGAATTTGTCGAAGTTTGAGAACAGAAGATTTAGTGGTTTCCTAAAGACATGCTGTAAGGGCACAAGTACAAGCTGTTTCTTTGGGAAGAATAGATGGCCATCATTGCCATTGCCTAATTGCAAGTTATTCATTAGTCTAAAACTAAAGGAGCCATGCAAAAAAGGGGTTCTAGTTCAGATTTTGAACATGTCTTAGAGAAGTGCTCACTCGTAGAGACGTTATTAGAAGGACTCAGTACAAAACAAGACAGAGTTGGCAAAACTGCAGCAAGAAACCATTCTATAAGTATATTAGTAGCAAGAGAAATCACTAAATAAAGAAATTGTCTGTTAGGCAGAAAGACTAGAAATTCCTGACAGATGTTGCTAAAGAGGTTGTAAGGACCGTTTTTACTTCATTGATCAGGATTAAGTGAGCAGACCAGCACAAAGGGCTAAGATGTCAGAACACAGCCTGGCATGCATACACAGAGGCTTAAGCTTGGGGTCTTTTCCTAAATGCTCTTATGGCAGATAGAAAGTTTAGACAAATCACTAAAATGGTTGATGCGATTAAGGGTATTATCTGAGAATGAACAGAAGATAACCAAAATTTTGGAAGATGAAAAAAGGACCAGCTTAGTGTCTGTTTCTGAAGGGAATGAGAAGTGGAAATATAGAACACAACTACTGCCCAGGCAGGTTAACTTCTGGAAAAATACCAAAACAAATGATTTATGAGCATTTGGAAGAAAGTGAGGTGGTAAGAAACAATTCACATAGACTTGCCAAAGACAAGTCATTTTGAATTAGTTTGTCTTCCTTATGTGACAGAGCAGCATGCCTGCTGGATATGGGAGAAGTAGATTTGATGTATTTTGACTGTAAGAAAGCTTTCAACACGTTCTAGTGCTCTTATGAACAGGGTGTAAAAGTACTAACTGAAGCTTTGTACAAAGAAGACATAAACCCAAGTTTAATGCATCATTATGCTTGTTTGTTTTCAGCTGCAGAGAAATTCCTCATTTTTTAGTAACCTGCCCAGAATTTGCTACTAATTCATATTAATGCTGTGAACAACAAGAACTTTTAATTAAGATTTGTCCTGAAGATTGCATCAGAGATAGAAACTATGTTAGAGAACAGGTTTAAAATCAATGGTTTCTTCTTTTTAACACTATTAAAAGCTATGTGTGAAGTTGGCAAGAATAATCAAATACCACATGGAAATTAGTTGCTAGCTAAGCAGGTCTGAATAAAAGAATTTTTGAGGTTGTAGTTGATTCAGGCTGAACACTAATTAGGAATGACATCTTGTTGGAAAACATTGCCATTGGCTGTATAAGCAGAGTGGTTATATTCAGCACTGGTCTGTCTTAGAAAATACCGAGTAAGGAGTGAAATGAAATGTGCCCTGCATGAGGCTTCAGGCTTCAGAAAAGATGTTTGTCTGGTTGGAGACAGGCCAAATGTAAGAGCACTGAGAATGAGCAATACCTAGAAGCCCTTGGTGACATGACCCATAGCTGTGGCAATCCGTGCCTGCAGTTCTTGTTAATGTTGCTGAGCAATTTAGGCTACTGTTGACTGTGAATTATGGTATGTCTTGTATATAATTGTGGGGTTTATTTTTCCTTTTCATGTAATCTTCACATAACTGTATTAAAAAAAGGGGAGGGAAAGTCCTCATTCTGAAAATGTTCTTACTGTGGTTGCAAAATGTAGTACTTAAAAATTGAGAAAGGCCATTTGTTTTGTGCATAAGTATTTTCAGCGCCCACATGTGACCATAGGCCATCTTTTTAGTTATGCAGTTGCATATTATTTTTTCTCATACAGGCTTCTCATCTCATTTACTGTCAGGAAACAAGATGCTGGTTTACACAGAAATCCAGCAGAGACATGTTCATCCTAATCATAGAATTGTGGAATGGTTTGGGTAGGAAGAGACCTTGAAGATCATCTAGGTCTAACCCCTCTGCCATAGGCAGAAACTTCTTCCACTAGACCAGGTTGCTCAAAACCCCATCCATCCTGCCAGGGATAAGGCAGCCACAACTTCTCTGGGCAACCTGTGCCAGTGTCTCACCACCCTCACAGGGCGAGCTTCTACCTTATATCTAATCTAAATCTACCCTCTTTCAGTTGAAAGCCATGCCCCCTTGTCCTATCCCCCCCCTTGTCCTATCCCTACATGCCCTTGTAAAAAGTCCCTCTCCAGATTTCCTGTAGGACCATTTCTGGAATTGGAAGACTGTTATAAAGGTCTCCCTCTGAGCCTCCTGTTCTCCAGGCTGAACAAGCCAAACTCTCTCAGCCTGTCTCCATAGGATAGTTGCTCCAGTCCTCTTATTTTCATAGCCCTCTGGACTTGCTCAAGGAGGTCCACATCCTTCTTATGTTGGGGGCCACAGAGCTGGATACAGTACTCAGGTGGGGTCCTGCAAGTGTTTGTTTTTTAACTCATGTGATTACTTGTATACTACACAGTATTGGTCACTTCTGTCAGCTTACTCAAGGAAGTAAATGAGTTGAACAGTTAATGTCCAATTGGTCACATTCTCATTGTATGGTTTTTAGTATAGAGGATGCGTAAGAAGCTTATGCCTTAATATAGTCAAGGAGGTGAAATTACTTGTACTTTATTGCTTGCCGTAGTTTTCCATGATAGCTGGTGCTATATATTGGTTAAGCTATCTCAATGGCCATATTAAAAATAGAATGTTCACTTGCAGAACATGAATTCAGTGTGGTATCTTTTGTTCTTCCTACTCATGCTGTAAATTATATTTCATTACTGTGGTGTAAGGAAATTCATTTAGCTACATGCTATGCATAAAAAGGTTATTATAGTGATGTATATAAACTCATAGGTAAGCAAGATCTTACTCGGGTCTTTCTTCAGTTGATGCAACTTTTCCAATGCAACTGGAAAGAAGTACTGTTCTGTGTTTTGCATACAGAAATGGGTAACATTTGTAAGAGGCGCTTGCACTTCAACACTGTGTGCTGAAAGGCAGTGGCTGTATATTTTTGGAAGGTGACTTTCTTGAACTACATATTCAAATTCTATTTCAGTCTGACTCTATTGAGACAAGAGAACTTTCAAAAGTGAAAAATCATTCACTTTTTAATTATCATTTAAAAGTGAATGTTTTATACTTGCACTGCATCATCCAGTCCAAAGAATCTTGAAGTAGCTATAAAAATGCAGAGTATTGGGTTTGCAAAAAGCAAATCTGTTTCTTTTTGCCTGTTATTATGTCAGCCAGTTTCAAACAGGAGCTGTGCAGTGAGAGGCCGTAATTGCTTGTCAGAAGGGATAGAGGAACTTAAGGAATACATTTCCTGTGAAACTTTTGTTGAGTGACTTAAATATTTCTTTTTGTTAAACTGAAATCCCTGATTTCAAGCATCTTCTGTATGAAATCCACAGACTGAAAAGATCAGGAGTGATGGTGGTCACAGCCATGCATGCATTCTCCTAAATATTTCTTGGTAAGCTTCTGGGGGTTGTACTAATGAAATCTCCTGGCGTGTCTGCAATGCAGTCTGAGTGTTGACTGCAGTTCCCTATGCTTACTGACTGGAGGCAGTGAACAGAAGACTGAAGCCCCTATCTTAGCAATGGGAGTGGAGTGAGCATGCAGTGGAGAATCTCCCATAGACTCTGTTGGCAAAAAGAATCAGAAATTGTTGTATATTAACCAGTTTCCTTTCATTACTCCTATCCCTTAATGTATCTCTCCACAAATATGCTTAAACTTTCTAATAGTTAAATACTAAGTTTCACTTATTCATGCAGGTTCTGCATGAAAGCATTCAGCTGAGTGGCCACAGACAAAAGGAACTGTGACTGTTCTTGTCAGGTCACTTCATAGATTGTCCTGCAATAAACAACAGCCGAACAGAAGAGGATAGAGTTTGAGTCAATTATGTTGCTTGATTTTGTCAGCTGGCATATGGTATTTGCAGTCCTCAAATTGGTTTAAAACATAGATCTCCTGCTGTGCTGATAGCTAAATCTGATTATTCAATGATCTGGCTTTCCTGTAAGATACCAGAATAAAACAGGGCAGCATATTTATTGCAACATGCACCAGGACCTCATCAGTGTGTCCTGTAATGAGGAATTTGTGAAACCAGCTTTGTAAGATTAGAGTACTGGAGTTAAGGTTTGACTGTTCCAGTGTGCCTGGCATTTATGAGGAAGTAATAAAACGTGTCTAATGTGCTACCCTAGATATTATTATAGCTTCACTCTGAAGCAGTAATAAATACCTGCTTACCAAATAATGTAGAACAATTTAGTAATCCTTACTGCAATATAAGACACAAAACTACATGCTTCAATATTTGGGTTTCCCTCAGTGTTCATAAAGAAAATGATGACTAAGTTCAGTTCTGGTCTCAGAAATTTGCAGACAGATATAGAAAACATAGCACATTTGTGATATGCAACTTGCTTCAGAGCCTTTTTCCTCCACATTGTATTATGTTTCTCCAGTTATAATTTCATTGAAATTTATCTTTTCTGTTTGTTTTTTCTCTTATGTGTGGCAGGTATTTAGATGGTATTTATCATCATCTTCACTGCACCTTAGAGAAGAGTAATGTAACAGAAGTTTTGCTGTGTAGCTCTAAACTCTTCAATGAATGGTCCAGATTCATGAGTTGCTGAATAATCTCAACCCATTGAAGGCAAGAGTAGTAAATCTCAAATGTGCAAAGTAAAAGGATTTAAGTAAAGAAAATGCTGTTTTCTAAATCAAGTACTGCTTATGCCCACCCACAATATTTGTTAATTTAAATTCTTTTAGTTTTAGGGGGGAGCTGCGTGGCATTTGTCCCGCTTTGTAAACCCAGTGCATATCCACAGTGGTTTTGGACACTCTGGATTTACAGGCCTTTATGGGGCATGTATATTGCACTTGTACAGAAGAATGGTTAGTTCCTGCTTGCATGGGATTAACTGTTTATTCACAGTACATTTGTTCTGTGCTTGTATGGCAGCTTTGCTGTTGCTGGGGAGCAGTGCAGGTGTAGGTACCTGGGGATGTGATAGGCTTGAAGGATTGCACAGAGGCTCCTGGTTAAGCTGCTGCAGCAGCTGCCAATGCAATGGATCCAGCCTTTGCCCTGAAGACCTTTTTCTTACACTTGCAATTTGTCCTGAAGAAATGAAGGTGTCTGCAGCATAACTAAATGAATTCTCCTGGGGGCCTAATGGAATAAAGTCCATGTGATTCTTTCAGCCTGTTTCTCTAAAATATCTAAAGCTTGAAGTGCTGTGAGCAGAAAGATTTGCAAATACTAGTTGCACAAGGTATACAGGAGATAGATGAAACTCATAGTGATGCTGTCAATTTTAAAATGAAATATCTGTATGTAGTATGTGCACCATTTTCTTGCTGATTCATGGGAATCTTTTTCAGAGTCAGTCTTGGTTGATGACCGTCAGCACTGGAGTTGTGTATCAGTTATGTGCTCAGGCCAAGGCATCCTGGGATTTATTCTCTGCAGTGTTTCTAGCATGTTTAAAAAGTAATGCAGGAATCAATTCCTTCTTCTTCAGGGTTTGTACAATGCTTCTGTGTATGTTAGCACTAAGAAGTTATGATGGTGATCTCGAGTTATTTCCTTCTCATGATTCTGCAGTAGAGAAACAGATACAGAATTCTAGTTCTTCAGTGTGCACATAGTTGCAAGCTAGTTCTTACTTGGATTAAAGAATGAGATCTGTAAAGTGCAGCTAATGTTGATTGCAGCCCTTTTTCTTATAAGATACTTCAAAAATCTGATTCCCTCTTCTAATATAAAGAAAATTATTTCACTAGCTGGCAATACCAATTAAGAGTCTTAATTCGTATTGCCAATGCTGGACTCAGTGTCAAAGAAGAAGAGTGGGAGGAGACTGTGTAGGAAATAACTTTTGCCCTATATTAAGTTCTCAGACCCCAGGAAATACTCTACTTGCCATGGAGATAAACCTTACCCTTTTATAGTTCTAGAGAGAAGAAGATAAAAAATTGAATAACGAAGTGATTGAAACATGGCTAGAGGTGTAGTTTTCTCAGGGTGACATCTCTGCCGTGCTGACTGACAACAGTAATGACTGTGAGCATCCCTTTTAGGGAATGCTTATTTTCTCTGCTGAAACTCTCCTGCTCTGTTGCTCAGACCCCAGCTCCAAGTGCCTCGTCTCTGTGAGGAGTGTGTTCACTAGCTAAGCAAATGCTTCAACCAGGATATGCTGGTGAGCTGTGTCCAAGTGCAGTGGTCAGCTGAGTTAGTAAACCCTCCTGGATTGCTGCTGACTCTGGCATGAAGCGCAGTGTGCAGAGATTAAAAAAAAGCAAAATGAGACTCTGCAAAAATGCATTGAGATTCTTGGTAGAGGAGTTTGTAGTCTAAAGTGATACCTGTTAACTAAAACTGCTTCATTTTAAATGAACAGGAAAAATCGATGATTACCAAGGCTCATTTCCTGGTTGGGATATTGTTAGAGTGCAGACTGTTACTATACAGAGCCAGGATCAAAGTGGGTACTTTTCACTTGCATCCATTTGTGATTTCTAGGTGCATATGGAATTTGTCCCATGTGAATGTAACCTGTTCCAAGTGTTTGATAGTACTGAGTGGCAAGGGAGGTTGTCAAAGACAGTGTACCTTCAAAACAAATCAGAGTGAAGAGCTGAGCTAGAGGACTTCTAATTTGTTAAGTCTTTTTAAGTCCTTTATAAATGTAATAAAATTGTTTCATAACTTTTGCTCATTTATTCTGTGTTTATGTGTATGGTTTTTTTTCTCCTGAAAAATTTATTGTGCAGGAAATGGAAATAATATTCCTGAAATTGCCATTGCAGTCTTAGTAAATATAAAGACTCTCTGATAATCACAAGTAAAAACAAACAAAGAAATTTAATGACAAAAGGAGACATGGTCATAGAAGGAATAGCATATATTCCTCTATTGTGATTACAAAGAAGAAACTGAATTTATGTTGCTTATGTCAGGCTGGGAGCCAAACACCATCCTTTTACATTTTTAAGGCTTTATATCAAATGCAACACTTCCAAATGTCTTCTGTCTCATTTCTTTTGTTAGTCATTCTGTAGAAAAGATATCAAGTTTTCAAAGGACAAATGTTTGTTTCCTGGAAATCAACAAAAGCACATTAGTTACTCTGACATCTTGTTTAAGTTACCTGATACTGCTGACATACTGTTCACTGTAGCTAGTAACACACCCAAGTTATTCATAGTGCAGTAGGGCATTTGCACAAATACCTCACTTTGAGGATTTATGAGCATTTACTGGTGCAGCAGTCTCATAATGCAGTTGCAGTTCCCAGAGTGCCGTGTCATGCTCTACAGGGCTGGCATTGCCATATGGTGGTGATGTTACACCACCATAAGACTAAATAAGAGAGCTAAATTAGTTTGTTGTTTGTCTCTGATTCCAATCTCATTTAGAAGTTCTCATTTCTTTAGCTGATACAAAAACATTGACAAACTAATTTTGTTTCTATGCTGGAGATTATTTTCAATGGCTTAGACATGGACACATTTTTCCTCGGAACATTCCTTGTCACTTTCCCACCCTTCTGACTAAAGTGTTTCAATTAATTTTTTCAAATGGACTTTCCAGATGGGGCTAGGAGAGGACAATGTACCCAGCCTATGATTGCTGTTCCCCCTGATTACTGAGCATGTGCAATGTCTTGTGGAGTTAAGGGAGCTGAGAACTTCAGAAGAATAAGGTCTGTATGTCTGTCTTGGAACACCAGGACTGATATCTGCAATGAGGCTTTTGTGGTCTGGAATAAAAAGAGGTTAAGGGGAAAGATCAGAAGAATTAATGGGATTTGATATGTAATCTTCTCTCAGAAGAATCCTTGCAGGCTAGGGGGATGTTGATGATTGTTGGAGGGGGTTATGGAAGTTCACTTTTCTTAGTGAACAAAAGACTGCTGTTGACACCTGGTGCCACAGAGGAGCTGTTTGTGCTTCTCCAGAACTTTCTGGGTTCTTATAATCTTCTGCGATTTTGCAGGTGTTCACCATCTGAGGCATCTCAGACCACACCTGCCTTTTGAACACTGCTTCTTTTGAAACTGCTCAAAGCTAGTGTGGGGCAAAATTCTATCAAAATTCTACCAGAGTCTCCTGAAAAGTGGTCCTGTGGGGAGCCAGGCTCCCTGTGTGGGTGCCTAGAGTATGACATTTTGTGTGGCTTGCTCCTGTTTGGATGATGGGAATACAAGTGTCAGGCTTTCTTAGCAGACACCATGAGACATTCTCTCAGCAGCAGGTAATGCTAATTTAGTCTTCCTTTGCAGACAGATCTTTTACTTTGATTGCTTGTGCCTTTACAGAAACAAAACTTAAACCACTCAGAATATCTTCATTTACCCTGCAAGACTACTGTAGTTCATCCTTTCCACACTTACCATCTACACTGTGGTAAACAGACTTACAGTTTTCCAGTTGTTGAGGGGGGCTTCCTGCTTTCATTTAATAATTTTGCTTTTAATACCTGTTCTTTGTGTTCACTCACATGGGTGCTAATGAACTTCTTTTCAGAATAGTCTGATTTAACAGGGTTCTTTTTATGCCCTAGAGCAGTATGTTAAATATTCAGATTTCCTTGATTGCTTTGAATATCTTGGCTTTAGTGATTATGCAGAATTATTCTAATATTCCTGACATAAAGAAGTAAAATTGCATAAAAATAAAGCAAGTGGCTGGGTGATAAAGTAGGAGGCAGACATCTCTGGTGAAAGATACCTAATTGCAGCCAACATTGCAATTAAACCTAATGTGTGCTTCCAGTCATGTCAGTTCTGCGCATTCAGTTATTATTAGCCAGGTCCAGCTGCCTGAACATCAGTTCATTATAAGTGAGACTCCAAAGTCAGCCTTCAAAAAAGTATGGCTGTAGGATCTACTCCCCATTGAATTTATGAGGAATCAGGGTATTTTGAAAACTGTTTCCTCTGCTGTAGATACTATTTTGCTGCAATTACTATTTAAAATATATTGATATTGCCTTTTTGGATTTAAAGTAACTCAGAATGAAGAAACTAAGAAATGCTCTTCTCTATACAGACATTTTTTGTCCTTATTTTAATGCCTTTTCAAGGATATTTTAAGACAGTGTGAGATTTTTTTTTGCACTGTAGTGAATGTTTTAGAGCTTAGAGTGGTTGCCCTGACTTCAGAGTTGGAGCTGCAGCATTTTAGTTGCTTGTCTACACATCTGCCTTTTGACCATAGCATTTAGCTCAAAATAGCCTGTTATAGGGGTAAAATGAGTTATCATGTCTGATCATTTGTAAATCCTATCCATCTTTCTCAGTGCCAGTCAAAGAAAAGATGATCATCTGTTAAACCCACACAATTTTCCCCTCAAGTACCATGAGCAGAAAGGGTCCCATTCTCTCATTTCTGTGTGTGTTGTCATGCCAAACTTGCTTGTTACTATGAAGCCCTTCATGACATTAGTGTGATAACATCAATTTTCTTTTCCTTTCTCATGTTCTCAGTGTTCCCTTGCAAATCCCTGCATTTTGAGCATCAGTCCAATCAACATTGAGACACTTGAGTGTCATCACGTGGCAGGTATAGGACAACCAGGTGATCAGACCTAATCAGCATTGTTTGTTTTAGTCAAGAAGGGCAAGTTCTGCCCTGGTAACCAACCCTTATAGCGCAGCAGTATTCAGGGCTTTTATCACATTCTGGCCTCATAGACAATCCTGATTAGTAAGTGGAGTTGATTAACATTAGGCATATCTGTATATGTTTTTACTCTTTTGTCCCTGAAACAACTTCATCAGGCGTTAACAGTTTTGTCTTGGAAACCAGTGGCTTTTGTTTAGGAAAACAGAAGCTTCATCTAACCTCAGCTTCAGGAGAAGGTTTTAGCTAACCATGTTTCGATTTTCCAAACTGTGAATCTGCAAGGCCTTCCCACGCCTAGACCTGCACGTATAGATATGTGAAAATCAAAGGGCATAATCTGGTAGAAATTCTGCTGTCATTACAGGGTATACAAGATGATGACAGTTTTGGCTTAAGTACATTTTTCTAACAGGCAGCATCTGGCTTCTAGTATTAAAAATAAGTCTGCGAATAAAATTCAGTCTATTCACAATGTGCTATCATAAGACTATTTTTTCAGGAACATTTATCTTTTAGGTACTGGCTAGAGTGATTCATTTATAATGGTAAACATTTTGCCTCTTTTGCCAAATCCATTGTTTTAATTCTAAAAATGAATCAATGAGAACAGAGCTTTCTATTTACAGCTTGCCCAGCACAGGTTAATGAGCCAAAACAAAATATGCACAGTGTTGGCTGTGAAATAATAGATCATTTGCTGTGGGCAGAAAGCACTCTTCTCAGAAGCAAAGGAATTGTTAGGGCTAATCAGATACTTTTTTCTTTTTTTCTTTTTTCTTTTTTTTTTTTTTTTTTAATTAGAAAAGCTAATTCTGGAATGAGGTGAAAAATAGACATATGAGCTATGTATTTTAGAGGATAATGTCAGCTCCATGTTATGTCCTTATTTACCTCATTTGAAAAGAAATGAGAAGACGACAAAAAGAAAGAGAAAAGAAAGAGAAAAATAATCTTAGGCAGCATGAAAGAAGATACTGTTGTCCTTTTTTTCCCAGTGCTGCTAGGCTTAGGAAGGAAGAGGACAACAGCATTGCTTCTTAGGTTACAGTTCTGTCTTTAGCATGCAAAACTCATTGTACAGCATTGTTTGGGGTTGATGTACATGAGTGTTGTCTGAAAGTGCAAGATCACCAGTCAGTTTTGAAGTGCTGTGTTTTGAAGTGCTGTGTTTGGATCCCTGTCACTGGAAGAGTTCAAGGCCAGGCTGGATGGGGCTCTGAGAAAACTGGTCTAGTGAACTGTGTCCCTGCCTACAGCAGGGGTGGTTGGGCTAGATATCTTTAAAGGTCCCTTACAACCCAAACCATTCTATGATTCTATGACTTATTTGAAATATGCAGCTCTTGTCCATTTGTGGCAGTTTGCATGAACCTCCCAGTTCTTTTTAATATTCATTCCTGCTGTAATACCTTTTCAAAGCAATGTTAGGTTGACCTTTCTTGTGAGCTATTATAGACCATCCCTTTGTTTGGCAGTATTTTCACATTTAGATACACGTGAACCATTTTAGAAGTAATTGCAGTACCTCTGCCCAAAAGGTGTTACTCACAGATTTGTGCTCTCATTAAGGCTGCCCTCTTCATGGGGTTAGGCAGTCAAAACTGAAATTAAGTAAGGAAATACATGTAGAATAATTCTGTACATAACAAATAAATGCAGTATCAGCAACTGAGTATTTAGTCTATCATCTTGGTCTAAGTAAGCTAATTTATGCAGAGAAGCCTTATTCTTCATTATGGCTGTTGCCACAGTGAAGAGTTAGTCTCTGCTGGAGATTGCATTGCAAATGAGGACATCGGGGAGGAACAGGAAGAGGTGTGCGCATGAGGGCACTACTAGATTTCTCTGTCATGTGTGTAAGTCTCTATACCTGAAATATCAGCTTACATTAAACTTTGGGGGGAAAAAGTTCCTCCAAACTTTAGTCGGTACGTCAAAAAAAATTTATTAGTGTCTTGCTGTAAGTTTTATTACCTTGCCATTAGTAAAGCTGGAGAGAATTATTCACTTTCTCCTCATTCATCGTTTTTAGACTTTTGCAAGAAAGTGAACTGCAAACAGGATTTTTACTTTGCCAGCAGTTTTAAAAATAGCTGTCATTTCTGTCTCTTTTGATTTTAAAAGAAATCAGTCTTTTAGATAAACTTTTGTGGGTTTGGTTTGGTTTTTTTTTGGAATTTATTTTAAATTCAGCATTATAAATAATCACTCCAGTATGAGTCAGTGCTTTGGTACTTGCCTTTTATCAGCTTTACCTTGCTTAGAAAAAAATCTGAATATACCATGTCATGGGCACCAAATGTTGCAGACATGATACTGAGGGCTGAGTGCTTTTAGGTGATTTGTTAGCAGCCCCTTATAATAACAGAAGAGTCTTTAAGTGAAAATTAATTTCAAGGACTGCTTAATAGAGTTACGGGAAAACAAAGAGATGAGGGTGTCCCATGGATCCTTACAAAGGAAGCATGTGGTAGGAGTGAGCAATGTGGTTGATCAGAGGCACAGGACTGTAAGGGCAGGGGGACTTCTGGGGTGAACATGCTATGTAACTATGTAATGTGAGAACTGACACTGCTGCCTTTCTCTTTGTGCTTTTGTGGTCAAAAGAATCAGATATTTGCCTGAAAATCTAGGGACAATTAGAGGAAAAAAAGGGTGCCTGATCCTCAGTTCTTCAGCCTAGGGGATTTGCCATTCTGTGCATGGTGAGAGCTTCACATGGTTATAGTAACTGACATTTAGGTTTTCTTGAGTACGCTAACATCTGGGCTAGAAAATTATGATCCTTCATGTTAGCTGGCTTTATAAACTAATAATGACCTGTTACACTTTTCAAAGTGTAACAGCTTCATTATAGACTTAAGTGCTGCTGCCCAGAACAGTTTGACCTGGTTGTTAGAGCACTTTCCTGAGGAAAGGGAGGTATTTCCTTTAACCATTAGAATATTGCTTGTCTACCACCTTTGATGATTGAAAAGAAATACTCTTGCTTTCCATGATGGAAAGCCTTTGGCTTGTGAAAAAATGCTTGGAGTGAAGCATTTAAGATTGGCAGAGGTGGTATTTAAGGTACATCCTTTCCCCCCCACCACATCTTCATGTTTCCTGTTAATTACTCAGGTACTCTATTGAGTGCTTTCAGTCATTTCAGACCCTTTTCCTGAGAGATCTGATGAAGTACATCATACAGAACCTTTTACTCTTTCTACTCTGGAAGATAAATGCCTCATTTTTGTCAAGGTTTTGCTTTTCTGGAGAACACCTGAGGTTACTTATGTATTCAAAATTTTTGCATGCCTATTAAGAGCTTTGTTCTTGCATGCAGTTTTTGCTCCCCTTACCACACCAATAATTTTTTGTTTCCTTTACCCCTAAATGTATAATCACCCCAAAATGCACTGAAGTCAAACTTTGAGGGTTCCGAGATATTGGAAGCCCAGCATAGGTCTTGGGAATACTGTAAGGATGGTGTTTCTGTAATTTGTCCATGAAGTGCTTATGTACCCAGCAGCATACAAGTTCATAGTTTCTACACCCAGTTCAATAACCTGAAAAAATAAATTGTTGTGATAAGACAGTGTACACATGGGAGTGTATTTCTGTTATAAAAGGTCAAAATATTTTTGCTATGTCATAACTACACTATTATATTACAGATCTTTATCTCCTCCATGCAAATTTTCAGCAAAGATTTATACTGGAAGTATTATAGCTGTTATGAACATCCCAAATTTGAGGCATATAATGTATTGCTCTGGTTTTCCTTTTAAGGAAGATGTGGCGTCATGATAAATGAATACCATAAGTGTTAGATTTTTACTGTTTCTCTGAGTAGTGCCTGACCTTATTGGTGAGAAGCTTTATAACTGTGCAGCACTGAAATAATGTATTCTGGGTTTTGATTCTGTGTTAATAATGTCAAATAATCATGGTATTAAAAGAAAAGGAAAAAAAAAAGGTTTAGGCAATTAACTGCCATTTACATTTGTGACCCTTACAAAAATCTTAATGCTCCTGCAGCCTGCAGGGGCTTATTTCCTCTTGTGTGAACTCTTGTTTTTTGCTGGAAATAGGAGCTGGAAACCTGTTCCCACGCACTAATTTTATCCCACAGATTCATCCAGTACCATTTAGCCAGTTCTGATCCAACACTATCATACCTATGTAATCTTTTATTTCCAAGGAAAAAATTGCAACCTAACCTCAGTTCAGTGCTGCTCAATACTTCTACTGCAATTTGGAGCTATTTGAAGCTGGCGCTGGCTGCAGCACACTCCATTCTTTCCTTTCCCATATGTATTGTGCAGAGGAATATCAGAAGATACCTGTCTTCTCATCAGTCCTGCAGAAGAAGAGAAAAACAATGAGGGGACACATCCACTCATGCTTGAGAAGTCCCTAAATATTTCCCTTTCCCACCTTCTGTTACCAAAATATTCCTTTCCCTCTAGAGGAGGGGAAGGACTATGCATACTTCTCAACTCTGATTTTGTGTTGTAGGGTCAGAAGTGGCAAAGGTGTTCAGTCACTCAGTGGGAGTTTTTCACTGGCAAGAATTTGAATCATGTATTTTCACATCACTAAGGGAATAACTCCACCAGGATGCAGAGCTGTAAGAGAGCACAACACTATTCATTGCTGAGTATTTACACAAACTCTGAAGATGATTCCTGGAAACATACTGCTATATTATTCTGAAGTCAAGCTGTAAAAGACACAGAGTTTATCAACTTCCATTCAGGACTATGCTGTGGAAATGTAGCAGTCCTTATAATAATGGATCATTTGAAGAGCTCAGCAGGAATGGGATGGAGTTCACTGCTGATTACCAGCCAGTTGTTGACCTGCTATGCCTTGAGCAAGGATGACCAATGTGGCTCCCAGCATGAAAGCACACTGTACTGTCCAGACTGCCCCTGCTCATGGGATGGCAACAAATAAAACTTTCTGGTCTTGTTTCTAATTTCCCAGGTCTTCTGGGTTTTTCTGCTTTGTACCTGTCCATAACTTTGAGGGCTAGAGTAAATAATTAGATAGAACTAAGGTACTCTTACTGTAATTTCTGAGGCTCGTACTTCCAAATACAAAGTGCCTCTAGTGCCAGCTTACAACGTTTTCCCTGCTGTCTGGAGTGGTGCAGAGCTGAAATACTCACCACACAGTTGTTCCTCCAGCTGAAGGACAGGCTAACAACCATGTTGCAACTTGCACCCTTTTTGTTGCAATCATATTGTATGCTCTCTGCTTAAACATAGATTGCATGATCTGCAATCCCTAAGCAAACCTTCTCTTGATATTGCCTGTGCAGATATATGTGAGGCTGATAAGCTGATTGGACTCTCCTTGTATTTCTTCTTTTGAGCTTCAGTAGTCTTTCTTACAAGCTATTTTCCCTGCCTGGAATTTCTCACTGAGTACATTTTAAAATGCATCCTCAATCTTGTAACCTTCCTTTCTGTGTCATTGGAAACATTTCTTTTTCCAAAGCCCAGGCCTGTTAGTAATTTTGCCTAGTAGGCCATGCAGAGCCATTATTGCTTTGAAACTTTATCTGCTTTTCACTGAGAAATCAGATGTCAATGTCAGCACCGGGCTTTATAGGGCCTGTGATTAGACAAGAATGCAAATTCATTGTGACATTTAGTGAAGGGGGAAGAAAAGGTTTCTGTGTGGATAAAGGCAAAAAAGAGCCTGTAGGAACTTGCTCAATGACACTAGTTTTTCCTAAACTGAAGACCTGTCTCTTACTATGTGTGAAATTCTGTAATACGCAAAAGGCAGATGTGGCTATAAGGAGGGCAATAAGGCATTTGAAGATATTTGATCAAAATCTAGTAGGCAGAGAAGTTAGCACAACAGAATTCTTTCACAGTTGATATTTGACTTTTAATCTGTGTTTACAGTAGATACATATTTGTGCATCAATTAAAAAAGAAAAAATCAGCAAGGAATTTATTAGATAACCAGGTCAGAATGTAGCTATATGAGTTTTCTGTATGTTTACTGAAATTAAATGGTTGTCTAAGGAAAACAGCAAGAAGTTTTAGTTATCTTAGCTACTTGCTGTGCCTCATTTGTTCAGGCCTGTGAGAAGCCTCACTTCATAGATTGACAGCCTTTGAAGAGGTACTTCCATTTGAAGTGTCTGGTGTTCAGTTTTTTTTCTTTGTTGCGTTTGGAGGTAGGGAAGAACAACTCTAGACTGATATTCCTTGAACATATGAAAAACTCAGTTACTGTGATTTTCTGGTTTGGGATTATTGCTTCATAAAAAACAGCTGTATCTGTATCCTTATGTTCCAGCAGACAGAGGGAGGTACAGAGTAGAAGAGAATAAAGGAAAGGGTGATTCATCTCACCTAGCACTGTCTAAAGTTCAGTGTGTCTAGACTAAGCTAATTGTTCAGAGATAAATAGATATTTCCACAGGGCAATTCAGTTCTTCTTGGAATAAGCTGATATGACTGATTCAATGAATTACTCTTTCAGGTTTGCAGTCCACTGTTGACTGTGCTGTGTCTTCTGATAACAAGCTGAAAACTTTCTTGACTTGTGTGATTAGTTTGTCTTTAAAGTCACAGGGTAGTCTTTTAACTTCTAATTCTTTTATTTTGTAAAAAATACAAAATAAAGGGTGCTACCCTTTTAGCACCCTTCTCCCTCAAGTATCTAACCCCACCCTCTCCTGTAAGGTCTTGTAGGTAGTGAAAATATTAAGCAAATCTTAAAATCTGTGGTTGCACTCTTGTTTAAGCTTTGCTGGAACTGAATGCTTGTTAGAGGACCAGCATATTGTTCCTCTAACAATGAGTAGTGTCTCTTATTTCTATGTCTTTATTTGATGGTAGGCTTTCTGTTTTGTTTAGGGATAGTAAGAGAGCTGGTGAGGGAAAGAGCAAGCCATCTCCCTAGGCAGAGGTGCAAATGCAATGCTGGCTCACTGCATGCTCTTAAGTCACTTTTTCAGTCACATTCTTTAGCTTCATCCAGACAGTCGCACTATTGTTTCTGAAAGAAAGAGATGAATTTTAAACCTACATCATGATGAGATGGAAAACTGGCACAAAAACTTGAAGACCCTGAGCAGTTTACCTGTTGTGCCAGTACTCTCTCTGTCTTCCTGATGCTACAGAGAGAAATGTCATAATTATCACCAAACCAACCTCATGCGTTACTTGTCTACAAAATCCTATTTGATGTGAACAAGAATTTTCAGAGTCCACTAAGCCTTAAGTCTATTGCTTGACTGTAGCATCTCCTTTTTATTGTACAGTGCAAGTCTTGGAGACTGTATAGGCCGCATATTGAATAATTAATCTGCACCACCTGCAAGGAACGATTCAGTTACCTTCTATGATGCCATCTTATAGCAACTTCCCCAACACTGGCATTTTTCTGGAAAGGTCTCATTCATACTGTGCACACAGTCAAGATGGCAGATTATATGTTCCCCAGACATGTCCCTTGCTGCTGCTTTGCTTGTGGCAAAAAGACTCTCTGGAGGCTAATACAAGAGTACTAGGAAATCACTTCTTAAAGCTTGTCAGTTCAGTGTGAATAATTCCATAGAGACCTTTGGGTTGAAAGGTCTGGAGGTAATTTTGCTCTGATGCTGCTGCATCCCTTGTAGCCAGGCTTCAGGCCAGGAAAGATAAAAGGAAGCTCATGTAGAATCAGTTATTGTGATCCAGTCATCTTATATACACATACTTGACTAATAATTCTATATCTTCATCCAGATCAGGCTCTTATCACAGACTGAATTTAGTGATCTGAAAGTTTGTTTGTTTTTTGGTTTTTGAGTTGTTTGCTGGTTTTTGTTTTGTTTTGGTTTTGGGGGGGTGTTTGTGTGTGATTTTTTTGTTTGGTTGTGACAATTATGTGTATTATTTTGACCGATAATGTGGAGATAAGAGGACTGCTTAGGACATGATAGAAAAAAATAGTGAATTAACAATAAAAAAATATTCAAGAGAATATTTCTAGGATAGAGCATGTAATAAAGGGGAAGGAAAGAAGAGCTGCTTCCAAAAACAAAGAGCGGTATTGTGGATTAAGGCAAGGGGCTCTAGTGGTTTTCTGGGACATCCTGGGTCACCTAAGCTCTAAGAAAGGGGATGAGCTGAAAGCAATCTCTAAGCATTATGTGCTTAACTTTTTTTCCTCTGTTTTTGAGTGCTTTGGGGAGGAATGAACAATGTTGATTTGGAAAGAAGTTGCCATTTTGAACTGTTTACTCAGTCAATGATAACAGCTAAGCAAGTCTTACAGTTAGGCTTGTCATAGATTCCCCCAAGAACTGTAGAGGTGCAAGGTGGTACTTACAAAGGTGTGAAGGCAGAAGAAACTGTCTTTAAGGTGTGTGTTGGTAAGACAGTTCTTATTAGAAGTGTGGCATCTAAACTATAGAGTTACACTCAGAATCCCTAGCAGCAGTAAGCAAAAGAACATGGATATATATTTCTATGAACCCTCAGTAGCATCTACACTGCCACTGATAGTATCATGGTATATCAGTTTGTTTCTCCTAAGGTCAAGTTTGGTTTTCCATCTTCCCTCTTGTCCTGCCTGTAGGTCTATGGGATATATTTGAAAGAAGGGCACAAGTGCTGTGCTTCTGAATTTAATGCAAAATCTCCTGAAACAGAGAGACATTTGTTAACAAGTGTTGTGGTTTATTCATAGCCAATAACAGAGAACCATGCAGCTGCTCACTCACTCAAAGCAAGACAATGTTTTCCTCGTCCTCTTTTATTTTTTTCTTTTTTTTTAAATTATGAAGAGGATGTTTTCTAGCAAAGATGACTTTTGAAATTCTTCTCTTACATGCTACTGTGGGATTCTGCACCTCTTATTTATAAGCTAGGGCATGTTTGATGTATTACACGTGATTAAAAATATATAATATTGCAAGGATACTACATCAGTCAGAGGAAGTTAGTCTTGTATATCAATGCCTGTATGGATCACATTGTCCCTGTTTTGAAATAAACTACAAATATGACTTCTTGACAGTATGATATTTTTGGATAATCATCTGAACTAATTCATTTCTTTTATTGGAGAAAATTGTTCAATTTCTATAGCTGAATGAGAAAAAACATGAACCTCCCAAGTAATCTTTTTTTTTTTGCATTACTATTTTTTTCTGTGTGCACAAATCTGAAAATTGTTCCCTCCAGCAGCTGTCATTTGGTTCTTGTGTGTACGCATCTTGAATGACAGTTGGCAACATAGAAATGTTTAAGTGAAGAGTGTGGCTTCATCTTGCATGAATGAGGAGTGTAATAACTGTCTGGTTTACTCCCAGATATCAGGGTGCTGAATGACTAACTATAACCAGGGCTGTGGCAATTCTCTCCTAAATCTAACTGTTCTCTAGCCCAAAAAACTCACCCCAAAACCCTATAAATGCACAAATGGTAGAGGCTACCTTACTGGGAGGGCCTTCATGTTTTGCATGGGCAAAACGTCTGTTGAAGAATTACTTATCGGTAGATCCTGGAGTAATGTAGAGATTGACAAGTGGTGTAGTTGTTTAATGATGAAAACAGTTCTGAAGCTCTTGGCTTACATGTCTTCTGTTCTTATTGCATTTTGAGTGGTTTAGTTTCCAAGGCAACTGCTCATGTCAGCATACAGAGGTGCTTAAAGCTATGGAAAGGCATTTCCCAACAAATCCTTAATTTAGTGACAAAACGTAAAGGACTAGCTTCCGTCCTTCTTTCCAACATCTGCAGTGAATTCAGGATTCCCTGCGAGCTAGTAGCATGTCATGTTAATACAGAGATTTACCAGAAAGGAGTTATTGGGATGAATGCCTAAGTGAGACATGGTATTTAGTGATGGAAAAAATACACCTTTGATAAGATTTCTTTACTGGGAGGACTAGAAAGTGAATAATGAAGAGATCGTAATAATTTTTGTTAAGGCATTGTTGTGGTGAGGTTTTATCTTGGTATTGGTTTTGTCTTCCTGCTGGAAACAGAAGACTGGATTATTGTAAAGCAGCACATTGTGAGCACAGTGTACAGCACTGTGGAAGGTGCAATATATACAGATTGTACTTTTTCTGGACCTATATTTCTTGGTCAGGTAGGTCACTTTCTGAACTAACTGGGGCTGCTTTCTTGAGGGAGTAGAGTAAGGCAAATAAGCATCCTAAAACTGTGGAGCTCATGTGCCATTACTGTAATGGCTTTAGTTCAAAAATTCCAATGAAGTACAAAAGAAATACTGTTTTCAGTGCCTTGTGAACCAATAGGAGGACTTTGTCCATAAGAGAGCACAGTGGTTATCTACTGAATAAAAAATAAGAGAAATCATCCATGGGTGCAAAAATTAAAAGCTCATAACAATCTGTTGTGGTTACCCTGATCTGCCATAATAAGCAGAACATAAGGGGTTTACTCTTCTTCTTTTGGCTCCCAGACTTGTAGCTATATTTCAATAGTATCTGCTATAGCATAAACACTAATACTTAAAAAGGTTCCAATGATAGAAAAATCCCCCATAACCCTTGATAGTTACTATAAGTGACTTAATATTATATGGTGCACCTTCTGATACAAATTTATCCAGCTCCAACTTCCAGCAATTTGTCTTGATTAGGTCTTTGGCAGCTAGAGCGAAATTCTTAAATAAGTAAGTTTCTGTTTCTGGTATAGTTGCTTAGTCTGTAGGCCTTAACTTCTCTTTGACAAGATGAATACATAGGTATCCTTGAATGTTGTAGTAAAGGTGTATGTTCTGATCCCTCAGTTGTTCCACTAGCCTTTTTCTAAACTCTAGTTTACTGCCACTGTCCTGGAGGATACAGTGTTCAAAGAACATCTGTCTTATCCTGAAACAGAAATACCATCACCTCTATACCATTATTTGAGATCCCAATTTTCACATCCAAACACTGTATTTGCTCTTTTTGATGTTGACATTACAGCAGGCACTAGCATTTACCAGTTCAACTATCAGAGGTAGCACTCCTCATTTAAAACAACTATTTCCACATTCTCAAAATACAATTAGAAATCCTTTCGAGCTGTCATTCATTATATTTCCTTTTTTTAATTGCTTGAACCCCACATCAGCAACCATCTTATTTTCCCAGAACCCAGTGTCTGATTGACAAGACTTTTTAATTACCCAGATAACCCTGCTCAGTTCCCTTGATTGTTGGACTGGACCCTTTTCCCAGTCTGTCTGAACTTCTGTTGCTTCAGAAGACCTCATTCAGCCTCTTTTATGTGTCTTGAATGCAAGGTATCCCCAAGTTTACTGATTCAAAACTGGTACCAGAGCAGCTGCTGTTTAACATGCTCCTTTGATGATAATGGTAGGGGCATTATTTCATCCTTTATATCCTGGTTTATGTCACTTACCTAGCTAACAGCTCCTTGCAGAAGTTTTTTCTTTTCCCCTTCTATTTTGCTTGGCAACTAAGAGGAACCTCAAAGAAATTCACTTTGCCATTCCTTTTATGTTATCTTCTGTGTTTCCATGCTACACCAGGCTACAGGTAGCAAATTGAGTAATTTCTTAATCCTATGGTGCTACTAATTTGTAAGCCTGCTTGTCAGAAAAGTATTTCATGATTATTGTAATGTTATTTCTCATCCTTTCAAACATTAGTTTTCTTCTGATATATAGCCACCAGTCAGTACTGGGTTTTGTTTACTGGCCAGCAGCACAGTGAGCATGGAAGAGAAGGGAAACTCCAACAAAGCTATTTGCTGCTCCCCAGCTCTGGATATTGCCCTGCAATATTACTGACAAAGCTTGGCTGCTCTCATCTACTCCTCTACTCAAGCCAGAATGGATGAACAACTGGCTCAGTTGCTGAGTAGTCAGGAGTACAGAATCTAAGGGATAGTTCCGGTATATACATTGCATTGTACTAAATATATATTTGAAAAAATAAGAACTGCTAAAGGGATGTTCCTCAAGAAAACATTCCCCAGTTAAGTAGAGGTATGGATAAACAAATTAGGGTACTTGCTTTACTTCCCTCCAGTAGAGGAGCACCTTCCTCTTTCAAACAGTTCAAGTTCTGCAAGAATTCCTGTAGATCAGGAATAGTGAGACTGTGTTATTTTTGCTTCTGTTTAAGTACTTCACAAATGTACATAGGAAGATGTTTTTAAAATCTTTCTGTATCAGTTTGTGACACAAATATTTACTAATGGAATGAAAAGTGTATTTTGTAAGTTCCGGGAATATTAGGAAATCTTTTTCTGTTATACCAACTGCATCAACTTGCACTTATGCAAGGTAATATTTGTGGAATTATTACTTCTATTGATGAGTTCACTGAGGAAAAAAATGGCTTGAGTTATGGTGAGACATTTGCTTTTGCGATGAGCAGTTTTAATGTCTTTCTTCAGAATGTGTACCATGCTGTTGAAGGATAAATAATAATCTAATTCCTAACCTTGGAAGAATTGTATATTGGTTATAATTAAGTCCCACAAGAAATCCCAAAAGTTTGAAAAATGAGGAGGTAGTGCTCAGAATAATAACAGCAAGTGGAGTCTCAACATGAAGAGTGCTAAAGGATCTTCATGCCTCATCTCTCTCCTAATGCTCCCAGTACTGAATACTGTGATGGATTCAAGTTGCAACTTGGAAGGTAGAAAAAATTCCTAAAATTATATATTGAAGTTATTTGAAATGTTTAAGAGGTGAAGTATTGCTCCATTGTGGGTTTTTTTGCCGTGAAGATTGCATGGTTGTGTAAGCTAACCTCTTGCCCCTGTTCATCCCCTTTGTTGCTGCAAACTGGTAATTCAGGGTGATTTAGTAGTGTCACCTAGAACAATCTTGTTCACAAGATTGTATGAAACTGAAGAGTCAATATTTTTAAAAATACATCCTTTTGTGGATATTCTTGAATAAAATCTTAGTTTTGCTGCAAATGGGATGTGGAAAATTTTAATTTCAAGGAATAATAAAAATATTGTTGAAGAAGCAGAAACTATACATAAAGTTATTATTTTTGTGTTGATTTTTTCCAAGACTTTTGCATTTCATATTTGTAAAGATTTTTTCTGCTGTAAATACAAGTACCCTTTGAAATGCATCACAACAACCACTTGCAGACCCAAGCATCAAGCTTGTAACTGTTCATGGGGAATTGTCATTCTTTGGGAGAGTCTGAGCAGAGGTTTTTGCTTAACTGGGACAAAACATCAATCTCATTTGTGAATGGAGCACTTCAAAAACATCAACACTGGTTTTTGTTTAAAATATTGATGAAATGCCTATGTTCTCACAAAACGTTTTAATTAAACCAAATACTCATTTCCCAGTGAGAAAAATTCCGATGTTTTTTTCAGGCTGTTTTACACAAAAGCAAAAAGCACTGAGTTAAAATCCACTTCCTACAGCAGGAATTAATTTTTGCATACATGACATACTTAATGAGCATATCTTTATCATGCATAAAAAATAAACCATTCTGTTGCAAAGTTGTTGGCTTGCAAAGCTAGTATGACCAGGTTAGAGTTTTGCTATTTGTTTTTCATGTCTATCTTGAGTCCTTTATCAAATTGGATAAGATAACTGAGCCCCTTTGTTTAAGAATCTCACGCTGAATTCACCTGAAAACAAACATCAATGTGTTTTGTCAAGTCTTAAGCAAGCGTTGCTGAGGGAGGAGATCAGTGGACTTCAGTTTGGAGCTGTTAGGTAGGCAGAGGAGAAGGTCAGTCACCATTAGACTTTTGATGCAGCAGGGATATGGAGAAATACAGTCATTTCGTGCTGCCTTTGGAGTGTTTTTGCTGAAGGCACCACTTCAGTTGACATGCTCAGCAGGTGTATTTACAGTTGTTCAATCTGAGTTGCTCATTTTAACAACTTAATAATTAAAAATACATTCTTTATATTCTTTTGTCTGGTAAAATTCAGGTCCCAGCCAACCACTAAACTGGGAGAGGTGTAGTGAGTATAACACATCCACACACCTGCTGCTGTGCCATCCCCCGAAGGGCATGGGCTGCTTGCTGGCGTTGGCACCCAGCTGGCCCATGGCTGGGCATGTGTGCACGGGTCTGCTTTTGGCTTGCTTTGTGTTTGTACTGAGGTTGCTGGCTTATGATTGAGGTGCAGGACCTCCTTTCCATCAAAACAGGACAAAGAAATACTTGAGTTTGATTATAATCATGTTTACAAGGCAACAGTACACAACATTTTTCTATTAGGTTAAGGCAAGCTGTTCTGGAACTTTAAAGTATCTTTAGGCTTGGTTTTTAACCATTCCAATACAAATGAAATTGAACAACCAGTATCTTACGACATGAATTGAACCATGCTATCATTCTACTTGGCATGTAACCACTGTTGTTAATCCTATCTTGTCATGTTGGTCAGTATAACAAAATCCATGCCAGAACAGCTTCCCAAAACACTTTTGCCAGGGAGCAGTTTCAGTACCAGGATTATGCTCATGTGGCAGGAGCCTCTGCTTCTCTTTGCTAAAGCCTTTGAAGGTAGAAGGCTTTTGTTTTCCCATTCCTTTGTAGGTGTTTCTGCTTGCATATGTCTGCACATCTACTGGGAAACCCTAATACCACCAAGCACCAAACAGCTGCTCCTTGTGCTCTTCTGCAGTCTGCAGAAGGAATAGAACCGTGGAACTGTAGCTGAAAATTGTCAGTGGTTAGGGTCAATCTCCAAAAATGGTCTGTCATTAAATTCAGCTCAAGTGACTTTATTGTAATTGCAGACTACTCTTGAGGACTTCTGACATTCTTTAGATCTCCCTTGTATATGTAGTAAGGGGACCATATGGTGACTTGTTACCTGTGTAGTTATGCAGACTTAATTGTTTATTCTTCAAGCTTAATCTTTAGCATTTTAGTTTTGCAAGCCAAAAAAAAAAGGGGTGGGGAGGAGTAGCAAAAAATAGTCTGGACAACAGTAGATTAATTTTTAGTTAGACTAGGTTAAACAGATCCACCCAGAAATAAAAATGTACCTTTTGATGACAAAACACAGATTTGCTGGTGTATTATTCTATTTTTTTTTTTTTTTTTTAATTAAAAGATGTTTATTTGTATGGTGATTTTGCTGTGCAGTAATAAGATCCATCTCTTCCATCTGCCTGTATCAGAGGTTGGACTAGTCCTACACCACTGTTGCATTGTTTTGCTGCCTTTTTTTTTTTTTCTTCCCACCATGCTCTTAGATGGCTTAAACCTTCACTGAAATTATTTTTCATAGAGACATAGTGGTGGTCATTTTATTTTATTTTTTTTTTTGGATGACGCTGTTCTTAAATCTTACAAGCAACGTATCAAATTGCAGTTTAGGTTTTCGGAGTCTTTTGAAGACAAGTTTTTGGGCATTATTTTTAAAGTAAGGCTTATGGAGTGGTAATGTAAAGTGCCACGCAAGACAGGATTTTTCGAGACTTGTAAGCTGAGCAGCTGCTACCACTGATATATTAATGTATTGCTATGATTCAGAGCTGTCTTTTGGAAAACCAATGTGTTGCTTTGGGGTGCTTCTAGAAATCTGCATAGTTCTTTGCACTTTTCAGTATTTTTGTCAGTTACAGTGAACACTGCTGCAGATTAGACCTGCTGCAGCTTTCTGCACTGGCAGTGTCCGCTTTTCAGGCTGGTGTTCGGAGTCTTGCCCCTGTAAAAAGTCATTTACATATATAGCGCTTAGAGAGATACTAAGGAGGGCAAGTTTGTGAAAGGCTTACAGACCTCGCATTTGATGGACTGATTTAATAGATAGCCACCCAGCACAGCTCAACACCAGGGGTGAGGATCTGGGTTTAGCGATGCCACCTAAGTTGCACAGTAGTTATTACTTCAATATCTTTTATATATAAATCCAGTGCATTTCATTTTCTGTTAAAAACCACCCACAAAATCAACTGTCATATTTTCATCATTGTTTTGGGAACTCTGTAGGTTAAGTTTTTTCTGGGTGTTATTTCTGGCATATAAGATTGTCTTTTTAGACTTCAAAACTGCTGCAGCTGCATCTGTAAAAGTGACAGGTATGGTTGCACCCTGAGTTACTCAGTGAGTTGCAGTAGTTGATCATAAGCTGCCCCTGTGCATCTGTTTTGACACAACTGCTGTTTTTTAGAGCTTTGAAGTCTTCCATTTCACCTGTAGTCTCTTCTGACTGTGGACTGTAGAAAAATCCTGGTAGACTTAGTTGTTCAGTTGTATGAAATAATGTGGTGTCTGCTAAAATACCTTTGTATTTTTACTTTGTCACATGATATATGTATACTCTCTATTCTGTTATTCGTGATATCTGTAGTAGCATTTTTCAAGCATCCATAAGCTGGAGCTGACTTGTATATGTTGCAGCATTTTTTTTTTAAGACTTCCTCCTGGAATATAAGCATTTTTAATTGATTTTGAAATATGCTATTAAAAGGTAATTACTGGTGGAAGTTCCAAGTAAAATGAAAGTTTCAGTTATTCAGGCTTCTTGCAGGAGGCAAGGTGTGGAGAAGGGATGGCTGTACTGGTAATTAGTATCTATCAAAAGACCAAATAAAAACAGATAAAATGCTTAAGGAAGTTATATGTGGTGAATTTCATAGCATTTGAAAGAAACATCATTTATATACACCGATACTTTATTTAAACATAAGATTTAGCTTTAATCATGGTAATGCAGGGATTCTCACAAAATGATAGTGGGAGATGTGATACACAGCATTAATTAGAGAGAAGTATAAATAGGATATGTAACTCAGGATGTTTAATCCTAAGAGGAATCTTGCCTTAAAACTTATCAAAATTGCTGGAATACAGAGGCTGAGAGGGTCATTTGACTAAAATCTGAAGGAAAGACACATGTAATGAAAGATCAAAGAAAAGACAGCTTGGGAGAGAGATGGAACAGGAGGGATTCTGTGCAGAGGGCTGCCAATTTTTGCGTGGAAGTGGACAGGTAACAGGGAAATAAGACAACTGAAAGAAGGCCTTTAACATGGATTTTGCATTGAAGTAACAAAGTAATCCAAGCTGAAGATGCTCACCTCTGTGATATTTCTGTGTGCAGAGGATTTGTCTCCCGAGGTGGCAAGCTCTTAAGGAATGGATGTAGGGCTAATGAAGGTTAAACAGTTTAGTTTGGATTCCAGAGGTCATAAGTTCACACCAGGCAAAGATTAAATTAAAGCTAAGCCTGGAGTATGGATGGTTTCTAGATTTTAAAGATGTTTAGATTACATGAATTGGGGCCACTAGAAGGAGGTTCTATTCCAACAAGTATGTTGAGAAAACAGATTATTTTCACTACAGGGGTGTTTCACTACCATCATCCTTGAAGCTACAGTAAAAAGCAGGAACAGGCAATGAAAAGGAAAAGCTTTCAAAATAAAATCATTGAACTCTGCATTGATTAGAGTAGTAGTAACCATTCTGCCTTTATTTTCTTTACATTTTCCCTGCTTTATGTTCTTCAGCAGAAATGTTATCCTCCGCATCTTTTTTTTTTTAGGTCCTAGTGCTTTTGCAGATTTCTTGAATGTAGAATAAGTTTCCAGGAAGAGATAAGCAATGGCTTCTTGATGCTGTTAGCTGAATAAAAATGTTTTATTAATTTTATAAGGCATTCCAAAACTTATGTATCAAAGTGTACATGCCTGCTTTGGCTGTCTTCTATAAAAATGACAAAGCTTGTTATAAATATTCCTCAGTCAGTGAACATGTTTGGTTTTGAGACAGGTGAAACTTTAGGTGGTTTCATCTGTTCCTTGTCACATCTTGATTTTCATTCTAGAAACACGTGAAGTGCATTTACTAAGCTATCGATCATTTCAGTTTATGCTTCAAGCAGTGTTTGTTCATGTTCTGTGGAGCACTGATGAAAAGTCAGTCCATGGCAAGATGAGAACAGCTTCTTGGCTTTAATGAAAAATAGCAGTGTGAGTCCAGGTCTTGTTTTGTTTTCAGTTTTCCTCACACTTTACAAGATCAAGAAACATTTCCTTTAAAAAATGTCTGCCACCAGAAAGTAGTGCTGTAAATAAAGCACTGGTCCAGGTAAAGTACAAGAAACTTCTCAGCACATACTTCCTTAACAAACCAGTTCATCTGTCTTTCTGTTTCTGAGGTGACAAATTATGTATACAAAAGGTGAGCTTGATAAACCAGGGCTGTCTTATATGTTTCTATAAGAACTTGAAATATTGTCTTATATAAAAACAATTAATGCATTTATGGTTCCATGCATTATGGTTCTATGGTTCTAGGTTTAGGTTGTTTTGGGTTTTTTTTTGGTTTTGGTTTTTGGTATGGTGGTAGGATTTTTTTTTTGCTGTTGTTTATTTTTTCTTTTTCTTCTATATGGGCTCTTTGCCCCAAACATGACATACAAAATGGATGTAAATTGGTTTTGATTCATATTTAAGAATTTTGTTCACTGATGAGATTCTGTTTTTATAAAGCATAATGGAGGTAGATAATTTAGGAATGCTTTTTATAGTGCTCAGCTTAGCTGTTTACTGAAGTGCACAACCCTAGGTTTTTCAGGGCTGTCCAGAGTGGGACAGAGCATATTAGGGGTTCTGGCCACTAGCTACCTTCTTCCCCATTCAGCCTTCTGTGGAACAAACCTGGCCCTTCGTTTGGCACAGGTGTGATTTCCATCTCTGTGCACCCCTCAGGCCAGGAGTTGTAGTGTAGCCCATGGAAATCTTTAATGGGAACTGTGGGTTGAAACCTCAAGTAGTAAGGGTAAGGGACAAAAACATTGCAAAGTGCAGTTCCTGACTAAAACTCCTGCATTTGGTTAGTTAAATAGGTTCTGTTCTGGCATGTGGCTTTCAGAAGTGTTGGGTATCATAAGGGCTTTCCTCATAGTTTGAATTGTAGGGGGTTGACTTGGGGGTGTTGGTTGATGGAAAAATGAACATGAGCTGGCAGTGTGTGCTCACAGCCCAGAAAGCCAACCGTAT
>JANRGW010040499.1:0-29641 GCA_024733675.1 Psilopsiagon aymara | reverse complement strand
GGGGGGTGGGGTATTTCCTCTGTTATTAACTACACCAAATGGAAAAAGGAAATGGGAAGTTTAGAGCAAGTTTTACCAATAGCTCAGAGCCCTAATGAAAAATCAACAGGTTTTGTTGGTTTTTGCATTGGTCCCAAGCACTGCTCTGGTACCTGTAAGAAGCAGAAGGCTGAAGAGTTGGTAGTGAAGAAACTAGTACTCAAGCTGCCAGAAGAGCAGTCTTCTCTGCAGTATTGAGATAAGACTGCTACATACAGAAACCTCTACTCTGCTGTTGAGCCAACACAGGCAAGACAGCAATCTACAACTCAAATTTCGCTTGAAGTGATTCTTTTGTTAGTCTCTCAAGAAGAGCTGTCTATTTGCTGACTTAACAAGTCATAGGCTGGTGCCATGGTGAGAGGTGGTATGACGTATTTGATTTGCACTAGAGCACAAGGTAATGCTTATTTGAATGTGTTTTCCAGGCAGGGCAGGTTTAGTTATTCCTTATTATAATGCAGTATTTATCATTGGCATTTTCTTAGTTATTTGTGGGACTGTCAGAGTGTGGCCAGATTTTCCCAGGAGAGAAGCTCAGTGTTTGTAAATGAAGCCATCACAGTAATGCAGAGCCATCTGAGTACTGCTGATGTTGTGGAGCAGACTATAGAGATAAGCAGGAGAAGAGGCCATAATATAGCAAGGACAATTAAATTATGGACAAGAATAAGGTTCGTGTTGTGATACATGTAATTACTTTTGTTAAATATCATGGTTTGATACATTAGGTTTCAGGCTATGGCAGATGGGATTTATGTTCTTGAGTTTTTCTGTATCAAGAGGTCTTTATTCCCTTTGGACCTCACTTATAAAAATAAATCTATATAATTGTCTCAAGATAAAGACCCCTGGAATCGCTTAGGAGGATTTGCCCAAGGTTCTGCAGAGGCGGTTCAGTTGTGGCAGATACAGTGAAGCATCTTTCACAGACACAGCTGTGTTTACTCTCAGGCCATATTCTTGATCAGTGCAGTAGGGCTTTTCTTCTCCATACTTCACGAGAGCTGCTCTGCTTTGGCCCCAAACTTCATCTGGTGTCCAGCTGGCATGTAAAATACTGCTTGTGTAAAGCTTGTAGAAGTGCTGCACTTATCAGCCATGATGTACTGGTGGTAATACAGCCAGATTCCCTGAGGAAGAGGAATTTAAGACTTTGGCTTAGCTCTCTGAACTGCACTGCTTTTTACCCCAAAGGAAAAGAATAGAGTACAAGGAATATTCTTAATTTTTTGTTTGCATTTCTTTCAGATGGTCCATAATGCAGCATTCATTTACACTAATGGCCGAGAAGCTTATTGCAAATGCCTGAATTTTGTCAATTAGCAAGCTGAGTGCTTAAGTCCAATAAACAGGAAAAGAAACTGTATCAGTAAATGATGTTGTTCATTTATTTTGATACATTTTAATTTAGAATGATGTATTAACAATAGTGCTTCCCAGCCTCCTAGTAAATATGCTGTTGTGTATTTTGTAGAAATACTGCTGGGTAAGTAATACAGAGCCTGTTTTCTCTGAGCTCACTTACCAAAGCAGTTTTGCTGTGCTGAATCTTTGCTGAGAAGTGCTTAGGGTTTATCAGATTACTGAATAGCAAAGGAAGAAAGAGAGAGGCTTGATTATAGATGATTCAGTGAATAAAGATGCTGGTTTTGTTTGACATACTGATACTGCCAGTTATACCTGTAGTTGCCTGGTCAATATTTTCTGTACTCTGATGTGCATACTTAAGAGAAATGGGAGCAATAACGCTCTCTGTGAACATGACAAGAATATATATATATATGTGTGTGTGTGTCTGTGTGTACTTCATTGAGCCTGCAAGGCCCTCCTGTAGCAGTTAGTTAAAAATACCATGCTGAGACAAGTGGCATTTCATAATAGGGGTTCATTTTATTTCCTAACCCCGTAAATCTTCATGTGAGATCTGCATAAGATATGAGATCTTCATGGATCTCATATTGCTGTCCTGTGGAGGAGTTGGGGCACATACATGTTAAATAACTTGCCCGCGGTCACTGAATAAGTCTGTTGAAGAAGAAGCAGCAGGTAGTTTTCTGTGTTTTAATCAGTGAAAGATACTGTAAGACCTGACGTCTTACAGATCTGTCACTGTGAAATGGGTCTTGCACCATCTCACTAGTTACCCTGAGATGGATTTTAAAACTGTCATGATGCTGCCTTGGCTAGCAAACAGTGTCTCTTTCCCTTTGCTGTAGATGCTCCTTCTCTTTTTCCCCTTCATATACTTAATCTGTTGTGGAAATGTACTTTAAATTCTGTAACATCTGATTGTAATAGGAAGGAGTTGATCTGAAGAGGCTCCTGCGGAATTTGTTCATTAAGTCTCTGTCACATGCCCTTGTGGAAGGTGGAAGTGGGTATGAAGAGGTATTTTCAGGTTTCACTGGTCAGACTAAAACCATCATTCAGGAAGACGGAGACATAGAAACTGGATATTTTGCCATTAACTGAAACACAAAACTCAAAGACGCTAATTTTTTATCTCCTACATTAGCAAACAGTGTGAATTTCTATTTTTTTTAATTCAGCTGAGAAAATATAACTCGCAGACACTGAGGCTGACGCAGGACTGTACATAAAACTGAGCAAGAACAACTCTATCTCTTCCTACAGCCTCATAGTTTACACTTGAAATATTTTCCTCCTGAGCTTTTCACGCAAATACATACACAGTTATTGGCTGTGGATCTTACCCGGATAAAATGCACTTAAATTGTGCTTAAATGCTGGATCTCACTTACTGATGAGAGCAGTAATTCAGTTTACTAGGTATGATTCATTATGGCTCTATAACCTCTGTGAACCTGGAGCCAGAAGCTAGACTGTCATGATTATGAATAGCATCAGTGTACAGGGCTTGCAGACTAGACTGGCGGCCCCTAGGATTCATTGCGGCATGACCTTATGGCATCCTCTTAAGGACTGCTCATGCCTATACCAGACCCCATGCCGGCTCCTGGCAGTCCTTTCTTTGTGCTCAAGCTAGCAAATGAGTGAATCTGTTCTGGTATGGCTTGTCAGACTACTGATTTTATTAAATGGACAGTTCAGAAAGAGGAGTTAAGGAAGGAGGTGTATCTCCAAGATGTAGATGAAGCACAGTTTTAGGCTGGAGGCAGCAGTAAGGCTAGGCTCTGTTCAGGCTTTCTGCTATGTAACCTGGTCACATACTAGCAGCTCATCTTCTGTGATGCATCCTGTCATTAATTTGAAGCAAAGGAGGAAAAAAGAAAAAAGTAATGAATGATACAAATCCCTACATGGATTTTGCCCATATCCAGAAGCATAGGGTGTATTTGAATATGGGGTTTTGATTTATGGTTGTAACAATTCCTGAAGAATTCTAGCTAATGAAATACAAAAAAGCTACTCAGATACTCAGTTTAGTTATGGAAAGACGTTGTGTCTTCATTTGTCCTTCAGAGCGTAGGATCAGGGATTGATGAATCTGGTCATAGAGCAGATTGTAGATGGGAAAATTCATGGCTGTGGAAGGTGTGAAAGGAAAGCATATCAAACAGATGCAGAAGTATGAGAGTGGCAGGAGAGAGAGTGTGAAGTGCATTTTAGAATGATCTGGTCAGCATATTAGCCAAGGAGGACCTTTCTTTTCTGATGATAGTGTTTGACTGTGCTAGAGGGTGGCAGTGTACTTACTAGCAAGGCCAAAGAGGATGGGACAGAGGCACTGATCCATTGTGAGGGAGTGGAGGGAGGCAAGGACAAGATTTCTGCCTGGGTGATTAGGACAGCTATTACAGAGTATGTTGGACTGGGAGAGGTGACTTCAACCGAGCTGCTTCCACTGGAAGTAATGACTTCTGCTTATAGCAAGAATGCAGTCACAATAAGAACCTGTGTGTGTCATAAAATCAATCTGCAAAGGTAAAAATGACTGTGATATTTGAAGAAGGAAGAATCTGCAGCATTTCCTAAGCAAACTGGGGGGAAAAAAGCCCACAGACCCCTCGGTACCTATAAAGATGCTGTATTTTTCAGGTCTGACAATGTTTTTTTAACTGCGTCATGATTTATAAATCTAATTTTTCAACCTAGACATATTTGTTTCTTTTTCCTATTTAGCTCTATCATCCACTTCTGAAAAGATATGCTGAACTTGAACAGAAGGTTATCTGCAACCCAACCTCCTCTTGTCTTGCGAAATAGAAGCAATTTATAAGGTGGCTGGAGTGGACTCCCAAGGAGAAGATCAGAGAAGATTTTCTCAGAATTTACTGGAGTTGTTTAAATCATTTTGTTCCTCTTTGTAGACAAATAATTTTTAAGTGTCTGTGTTTGTGTTGGTAGAAAAATTACATAGTGATTGAAAACCTGATTAAAAAAGCATCATATTGCTCTGTGTGTTTGTGACTTCAATTTTTCTTAGGTACTTTTCACATCATCTTGGCTGTTTAGCTGGTTGTCAAGTTCCTTGTATAGATAAATCACTCTATCCACCTCTGTCAGCTTTGATTTCATGTGTTTAGCATGGCAGCCTCTGCATGAGGTTCTAGCACAGTATCCTAATTCCACAACTTCTGCTTAAATTGTTTGAGACTATCTTTTTGTACATCTGTAACTCACCAATATTTGTGTCTTTGCCTCCATGAAACCAACAGAAAGCATAAGTATACTGACTTAATTCCATCTTAATATGTGGGATATTTGTGGTGTGAAGGCTGATTAAAGTCTTTTAAAGACTCCCTGGTATCCTCAGGGAAGGTGAGTTCTTGTTACATGACACTGTGGAAAGTCTGTTGTGTGATAAAACATGATGTAGTTGGATTTTATAAATTGTGGATAGTGCAGAGGCCTCATGATACAGATGCCATTGCACAGTGTTTTGCTTGACATCAGTTCTGTAAAAAAAGAAAATAAGGGATCAAAAGTGGGAAGTGTTACATGTTTCCTTTCTGTTTCAAAGAGCAGAATCAGTTCATCAGCACACTGATTTAGGGTTATTCCTTTTTCCTTTCCTCCTTCAGGTGTCATGGCTGTGGAACATTTTGTGTTGTCCTGAGTGCAACTGCAGAAATAGGGCTCTGGCATCACTAATATTCCATTTCTTTCTTGGAGATACTGAGCAGAACTGCTGACTGTCTTACTCTGTTGCTACTCTTCAAGTGTTGTAGTCCAGATTAAGCAGCATCTAGCTGAGAAAATCTAAAGAGAAAATACAAGCCAGGACATTTTTCAACAGAGATGTATGGAAGTCGCAGAATTTGAGTGAACATCCTGCGCATGTGGAAAGGTTTAGCTGCACTATTCTGCAGTGCCAGTATCTTTCCCGTAGGTTGGAATTTCTTCTGGGAATAAAGCAGACTTGTTTAATGAAAGTGACTGAAGCCTTTCTTCCCTTCTTGTAGAAATGTGCCTAGGAAATAAACCAGGGAATTACAGAGAATAGAGGATCTCTACTGAGTATTTGAGAGCTGGATTATGGAGCTGGGTGACCCAGATTTGTATTCTTCATATTAAAGTGGCACAGGAGCACTCTCCCTGTCCCTGCCTCACCTCTGTGATGAGGGTAGGAACCCCTTGCCATGATTCACCTCTGGAGTGGCAGGGAAATAGGCATGTTCCGCCTTTGTTCTCTCTTATGTGCTTCATTTGCAAGAATGAACAGTACCTTTTCTTTTTGTTCACAACTGAATAATTATAATTTCTCTTGTTATTATCATGATTACTCAGGAAGGTCAAGAATTACATTTCTGAGTTTCTAAAGCAGACTTCTTTTAAGCAATTGCTTTAAAAGGCAGCATTAGAAATACACATATATCTCTTTTATGTGCTTATTATTCTAGGTCCCAAGGTACAGTGCTATAACGTATAATACTTCTCACAGGCCTCCACTGTCAGCAGTTGCTTTGTCATTGAGCCAGGTTATAGAAAGGTACAGCAGGATTCACTAATTCAGCTTAAACAATGCCTACTAGTTTAAGCAGCATTATCATCATCATCAGTCTTTCGTTCTGCCTGGTTACTGCTTTGACATCAAGGGTAACCACACAGGGAAGGGGTTCAGAGGGGTGTTTCAGCTTTGTGCAGTTTTGCTGACAATTTCTTGAGTAGCTCATTTGGCACATCAGAGTGAGAAGAGAAGACTGATGTGTCTTGTAGCCTTGTGGCTTTATTTGCCTCTGAAATGGGGGACTAGGGGTCATTTTCTTACTCAGCCGAAGGAGGTTAAAGCTTATATTTCCCATCCCATACCAGATGTTAGAATACTTCTAGATGGTTTCTAGGGTTGGATCTAGATGATCTTTAAAGTCCTTCCAACCCAAACAATGCTGTGATTCTATTATTCTAGATAATATGTTGGCTCCTAGCAAAGTGTTATGTGGTGCTAGTAGGATGTTGTTTAGATGGTTTAATGACTTTCTGGGCCTGAGCTCTTTTCTGGGTAGGAGGAAAGATACATGCCCTTTTCTTTTGAGCTGGGTTGGGGCTCGCTGATGTGTTCTATGTTAGCATTAAAACACTGTTTCCTCACGGTAACTGATGAACTGTATGCTAGGAGCAGGAGCCTCTGAGAAAAGACTCAGATGCATGGCTCCAAAGGGCCAAGAGTTGAACACCACTGAATTATAGTATTTCTGTAGTGATGGGTTTATTAGGGCTGGCCTCTGAGGAATGGTGTCTGCTGTATGAGAATTTATAGACAAGCTCTTTTTTTTCTCCAGCTCTCCAAAGTTGCACATGTTCACTGACTAGTGTCAGATAGAATAAGACTCAATAAATCTCCCCCTTGAAAGGTCCTTTGAAGAAATGCTGCTGTAAGACTCGCACCACTCTTTTCTTTTTGTCTTTCCAGGAATGCACATTAGCTTGTCAAGGAACCACAGGCTGTCATGCACATCCCCCAGTGATAGAAGGATCTGGTGCCCTTTGGTTTCCAAAATCATGTAGTTTTTTTTGCCAGCTTGCCCACCTTATGTTATTCTAGTTGTCTGGAGTAGAGAGGTTACTGACTTAATTAACATCTTAGGTAAGAGGAATCTCAAGGAAAGACACTGTCTTCCACCTCAATGTATTTGATGGGGTTGATTCCCTTCCTTCCCCATAAGTGACCTTACTGTTCTTCAAGGTGAACAGCGTGGCATCCCCATCTTGGCTGGATGGAAGGTTAGCTTCTGTGTTTAAAGACCTGCTGAGCTATTCCCAGTCTAAACTAATCTGTTGAAAAATTGATACCATCTTGACTGCCTCAAGGAGATTGTTCATCGTTGTCTAACCTCACAGCTCCTGTCTTGCACAACTGAAGCCACTCTAGGTTGGAGGTGGGCAGTGGAGTTACATGGAAAAATCCAAGCAGCTTGCTCAGTTTAATGGCCTTATGCCCTCACCCATCTATCAGAGCTGCACTGGATTCACCCACAAGCTCCTGGTGTACCATGACCCAAAGACAAACAGTTTTCATTGCAGCCTGAAGTCTTTAAAGTCTTTTGTGATGCAGCTAGAAACAAACAGGGAAAAATGTTTGCTTTTTCTTAAGGGATCAGTCTGGGAGCTGGAGCTCTGATTGAATAAGTAATGTACTGAAAAACGTCTATGCTCTGGCAGTGCTTTAATAAGTAATTGAGCTGAATGCTGCCATGTGTGATCCCAGTGGGACCTTTCTGTTTTTCAGCTTTCTTTTTCTTCAGAGTTGCAGCTACCACCACAGATCACAGAGCAGTGCAGTGAAGGATGTGTATCTAAAACCACAAAAAGCCAAAGCAAAACTCTGAACAAATAATTTGTTTTATCTGTATTTCTATTACTTTGGTCACTAGACTGCTGCATGCAGGTTAGGGGCTGAGGGAAGAGAAGCGTAACATTTTAGAGAAGTAAATTGTCTGCTATTGGTGCTTGTTATGAATAAGGGTCCAAATTATACTCCCTTCCCTAACAGAAAGGTGCTATTTGGATTTTTCTTCTCCTCAGCTTCTGATTTTTTGTATAATCTCTCTGATTTTTGTGAGATCTCAACCCTCCTGCTGAATTGGGTTAAACCAAACATATGGCTAAGGATGAAAAGCAGGTGGGTGGACATTCACTCAAGACACCAGGGAATCACTTACCCCTAAGGAGCATTTTCTGAAGAAGTTTCTCTGAAGGTGATTGATTCCACATGCCTTGAAATTTTAGTAGTGTTCTACTGTTGTGCAGGTTGGGTACAAAATCATACCTACACCAAAGGATCTCACCTTGTTACTACTTTGCACTCATCTTGTACAGGTCAAAACCAGAGAGTGATGTGCAAGGTAAAAGAACTTGGGATGAATTTTTATGGTAACCCACTTTTTTCTGAGCTTGTCTCTGAAGTGTGTGAGTAGGACATCTTTGACTGGGATATTCAGAGTAACTGCAGTTCCTGCCCACCTTCTGTGCTTTTATTTCAGCCTAGGTCTTTGGTTAGGTACTTCAAGGGGTTTAGCTTTAAGTCACCAAAGCTTACTTTACCAGAACGTATGACTTGTAGATTATTTTTCCCCCTTGGAACATTTTTTTACCTCTCCTGCAGCAGATACTACCTTTTCTTGTACATGCTTTGCCTTGTTAGCTGTTTCCACTTCTGTGGGCCTCTAAGAACTTCTTTTACATGATACTTCCCTGAGTGGACTTTTCTCCTCCTGAAATCCAGTCCCAAGAGTCATTTTGCTTTACTTGTTCTCCTGCTCATCTTGTTGTTTCTTAGAGTTGGCCTTGACAAACAGAATGACGTTTCTGCAGTGATTCCAGACTTCAGGGTATGTATCAGCCATTGTGGGAACTTGATGATTTCGTTCAATATTCTTGCAACACATCCCTGAGGTGTAAGGATAAAGGAACAGCTACTGCTGCTTGTGGATACTCCTATGATCTCTGATTTTAGTCTTTTGCTAAGTTGCTTCGTCCATTCATGTGTCAGCCTGCCCATTAGGACAACTGGGGATATTTTTAATTGTATATAATATTTCTTGCTATAGGATTTTTAGATGACAGGTATTAGTGATATGTTATTTGTTAAGATGCTCTGATTAGCTCTGCTTTTGTTTGGTATATTGTGCCTTAGTAGTTTGGAATACATCCATCTGGTTGTCATTTCTCTTTTCAGCCTAACAGAAGTTTTTGGTCACTCAGGTGTGGGATTCATCTGACCAGTGTAGACATCTGTGTCTGCTATCATATGGACCCCTTTTATAATCAGGGAGGACCACAAGGGAGAGGAGTTTCTTTCTGTTATTCATTTTATCTTATGGCAGGTGTCTACAACAGATCAGATGATTTGTCTCTTGAGTGAGCCATTTCTCCCTGCTGAGTAGAAAGGCAGTGGCGTGGAGAAAAGGACAGAAAAAGCCAGTCTTACTTCTTGTGCCAAAACTCCTGAAGGCTTGATTGAAAGCTGGTCTCAACTTTGGAGACAAGATTTGTCCCCAGTTACCATTGTACAACTGAGAAAGCTTTCTTGTTCCAGGACTACTCTGTTTTTACTGTCAAATTCATGAGATTGACCTCCCCAACTCCCTTCAGACAGTTCTCTCCATACACCTGAATGTAGAGATCCAGCAGACATAGGTTGGGAGCTTTGTTACTTACATTCTTGCTTTTTGTCCTTGTGTTGCATGCCCTCGCTTGTGTTTATCCCTTCAAGCTGGACTCTTTCAGGCATTTGTTTTATGCCTGCAAGCTCAGTACCCTGGTTCAGTGAAAGACAGCTCCCTTAAGACTTAGACAAGCATTGCACAGGAAAACAAAGGTCTGTTCAACTTGCTGTTTGGAGACAATATTTACTCTTTGACTGACAGGTATGCACTACCCTCGTGAAACCTTAACTCTGTTCAAGATCTGACTGGGTGAAGTGGAAGATGGAGTTCTTAAATAGCCTAAGCCATGCTGTATAACAGAAGGGCTTAGATAGAGAAACAGAGCAGAAATGGAGCTGCTTTTTAGCTGAGGACTTTTATCTTAAAATAAAATATATTGCAGAAAACAAGTAAGATGCAAAGGATTCTCACACAACTTTGGTATCACAGTTTATGCCTCTTGAGAGCATCTCTTCACACTGCTGCCATAAATTGTTAAGTTAGGATGGGACATTCCCCTGTTGCTCCTGGTACCATTTCTGTACAAGATTCCCGCCCTACTTGAGGACAGTTGTATATAGCAGAAATTCCCTTTCAGTTGAGAAAGAAGCGGTTGCAAGTCAACAATATGTTTTCCAAATCTCCATTTCTTATCCTAATTATTCTGGTCCCTCTTACTGTTGTCCCTTAGAATAAACGCCCCCTCAAGCAGAGGGAAGACACTGGATGCAGCTAATTTAAAGTGTGACTTAATCAAACAGTTCAACTGAATGAATAAGCAAATAAGCTGCATTTCAAGACCTTTCTTGATGTGAATGTGTTTTTTTCAGTGTGACTCTTGGCTCAGAAGATATGGCCATTGTTTTTCGTTTGTTCCATCTTTCTGTGTTTGTAGCACAGCAGACTCTCCCAGAAGTCTTTTGGCAGAGACACATTTTGCTGTTTACCCAGTGAATATATATCTTTCATTTGGATCTGTGTTGTGTGCGGTTTTGGCATGCTTTATAAATGGACCGGTTAAACAAGTGTTGCTAACAACTGCCCCTGCCTATTGGTAGCCAACCCTCATTGTTCATGGGCTTCCACAGCAAAAGAGATGAGCCACCAAGGGGCAACTGCTTCCTGTAAAGGCCAGAGTCAATGTCAAGAAACTCTTCTCGTTCTCTCTTGGCCCAGAAACATTGTGTAACTCTGATTCACTGGACAGGCAGTGCTGGATTGTCAGTAGTATGAGTATTTTGGGGTAAGGATTGCTGTTGTTGAGCCAGATTGCCTCTGTGAGAAATCACTGAGATGAGACTGGACAGGTGATTTATATGAAGTTCTGCATTTGTAATTTATACACTGAACCTTTAAGTGACAAAGTAAATTAACTTTCTCAGATGAGTGAAAATCGTGTGTTTAGAGGGGGAGGAAGAATGCATATGGACTTGCGAATTGCTTGGTGAGGGGACCCAGGTACTCAATCAGGCTCCCTTTTTATCTGATCTGATGTATCTGGCTTTTTTCCTCTACAGCAACCTGGGATCATGAGAGACACAGAAACTCTCTAGCTTCTTCCAGCCTGCCAGCACTAGCCTGCAAACTGGGACCTGGGGTCAAACCTATCACACAGAGGTAGCACCCAGATCTCTCTGCTCCAGATGATGTGCTGGCTGCTTTGCACCCATTGCTTTTTGTTGAACATGAGGCTCTTTGGGGACTGAATTAGAAACTCTGAGTATGACCTGGCCATGAAGAAGGTGAATGTTATCCTTGAGCTTACCCATGTGCCTCTCTTGTTGAGAGGAGAGCGCTCCTCATGCAAGACTCTGGTAAGAGCCAGCCTGGGAGGGGATTTGCAAATCTGCTTGCATGTGGTCAAGAATGAAGAATTAAAACTGAATCAGGTGAGTAAGAGGGCTGATATGTTGAACAGGGGAAAGGAAAGGCTGTCCTAGAAGAGGAGACTAAAAGCCTAGCTTGCTTTGCCTGGCAAGTGGAAACTGTGAGGTGAGCCCATCACTCAGTAAAATCCCTTCAGGTTAGGGGTGTAAAGAGCAGGTGAAAAGCTGTTCAAAGAACAATATTGGCACGCAAGCAACTGACACACACTGATCGGTAATAAATTTGACCTGGAAATTAGCAGTAAGGTGGGGGTGAGGTGCTGAAGCACCTATTGTACTCTGTGTCCCAGGAATACAGACATTTTGCATCACGACATTTTGCAAGGCTATAACATGGTGTCAGAAATCTTGTGCTGGAAACCACATTTAGTTTGGACTAGTAGTGACCTTTAGAGAAGCTGTTGTTTGCCATGTGGACAGAGTGGGGTTTCACACTTGATCTCTTTTGAATTTCCTTCTTGACTGTGTTTGGTTTATGAGAAGGAGCTAGTATGGAAGGGACAAATAAATGGAAAGCTTTCAGCTCTAATTCTTAAGCTTGAGATATATAATACCCCCGTTTGCTATCAGTTTGTTGGGCTAGTCCTCTACAAACAAGAGGAATTTACCCCATGGCAATCTTTCTTCACTAGAACCCTGCAAAAGGAAGTGAGGTTTAATTAGCATTTTAAAGTGGACAGCCTTGAAGTTAATGATATTCAATAAAGAAAAATCATTTTAACCTTATTTGCACTTTTCAATCTACTTATTAGAGGCCATCTGTTATATTTTAAGCAAGAGCACTGGGAGCTAAACTCTCAGATTGTCAAATGAGGTTTTAACTGGCTAAGCAGAAGGGAAAGAGCAGGCTGCCTTAAATGAGCAGTTAGACTGTTCTTCTATTTCTCACTTTTGTGTCAAAAAGCAAATGGTCACCATTTCAAGTAACAGTTGGGTAGCGACAATGACATCTGTTTTTACAGGTGCTGATGAGTCCTGGGAAATGTCATTTGTCCTCAGATCTCAGACACAGTCCAACATGGATGAAATTCAAAGGATCAAAAGGGAGATGAAAATGGTGAGGGCTGTGAAGGGGAAGAGTAAGGATTTCAAAGTAAATTACCAAAAAAAGAGAAAATGGGAACAGGTTGATTTGCTGCTGAATGGGTTGGCTAACCTAGTGACAAAGGGCATGGAAAAAGCTGAGGTGCTCTTTGCTTTTGTCATTACTGGCATGATCTGCTGTCAACTCTCTTTGTACTTAGTGGCAGAATTTAGGGGAGATAGTTACTGCCTATAGAAATGAAGGATCAATTTAGGGACTACTGAAGCAAAATGGTCACACATGAGTGCATGGGACCAGATGGGATATGTTCAAGGGTGCTGAGGAAGCTGGTTGATGTCATTGTGAGACTGCTCTCTAACATCTCTGGAAGGTGGTGATGATGGGGGAAGGTCTTCAGTCACTGGGAGGAGGCTAATGTTAAGATTCCCTCCATATTTCTGGGAAGCTGGGTGTTTTCCCTGTGTCCGTGGCAGGACAAGAACCAAACTTTGGTCTCCAAGGTCTCATGAGAATAATTTAGATAATGAGCCACCCATAACTCCTCCTGCAGGGTTGGGAAAGGAAAGGAAAGCAAAATGCCTAATCAAAATCTTTTTAAAAATCTATGGGAGCCAGTAGAGCTGGTGCTGTGCGTCTGGATTTGGAACTGTACATTCATGTACATTTGGAATTTGTACATTCATGTAAGGTTGTTAGCAATCCCTCTGGATTTAATAATAGATGCTGTTCACCTGAGCAGAGGCTCTGAATCCTGGTGTCTGGAGGATTTGGCTGCAGTGGTTGTAAATTTACCATGCCCAGAGTGGGAGTGGAATAATCCCTTTAATCCCTTTTGCAAACGAATGCAGAATGTGATCAATGCCATGATACCCTGTTCCCCAGGAGCAGCAGCAACCTAAATTGCCACAGCCTGAATTCCTTCAGCCTGGAGATTTGAAGATTGATCCTACAATTATGTGAAAATTTAGAATTTGGCATCACTCCTGCGGGTCATCCCACTGAAGTTAAGCTGGGGTTGACTTCTCTGTGTGAGGTTTTGTGGGTATCCCAGATTTCTTAAGGACTGAGCCCCCCAGCTCCTGTTGGTGTTCCGCAGCCAGCTGCGTTTCTGTCCTGAGGTGAGTTACAGCAACAGAAGGAAGGAGAAATGATCCAAACAAAAGAAACAGGGCAGAAACATAAACTAGATCACATTGATTCACAACAGCACTTGATCATTAGTGAGAAAACCCCCACTAAACCAAATGAACTATGAAGTATCTGTAGCAGTGAAATCCATCTGCCAACAATGTTATCATAAAAAAATAGCCATGGGGGCTATTAGTTTGCTGTAAGTGCTAAAGCTGAATGTGTTTGCAATAAAATAGCTTTTATAAAACCTTGCTTTTGTGTCATTCCAAGCCAAAAATGCTATTTTGTGTTCAGATCTATAGAGGAAAAAACATTCACAACTTGAGGTGACTTTTGTTTTAAGACTCTTAAATTTATTACTGAGATGGCTAAAATGCTTTTCATCAAAGTACAAAAGTTTCATGCTGTAATTAATAGCAAGTGATATCTAATGCAATAAAACACCACCATTTGAGCGTTCTTACAAGACTATTTATGACTGGATATTGAAACTGATAATGATTCTGCCATTTGTCCTCATAATTTATTATTCCAAGGAGAGGCAAGTGGTGTTAAGGGTTCACGATCCGTTTTATGGAAAGAGTGCTGAATTCAGCTTTTATGGGTGTAAATGACAATGTTTGGCACTCTGTGGAAAATGTGCATGTGACAATGAGTGCAGACCCTACTGAGAGGTTTGAGGTGGGGAGTGTTAATGTTTTTTCTTAGAGAGCAGAAGTCCCTGGCTGGCTGATCCAGTTGCAAGTAGCCTTACTGGGGCCAGTGCAATGACTTAGTTATTGTCTCAGTAGGACCCCTTGGAAGACCAGGACACGATTTTTCTGGATCTCTTCTACCTGGTTTCTGAGCTAGATGATCTCATGAAATATCACTTTGGCCAGACAAAGCTGAATATACTATAAACAACCTAACCCAAAGGCCATGGAAGATAACGGAAAGAATTAGTGGCATTGGCAAGTCCTGCAACAGGCCAAAACAACAGCTTGACTCTGGGGAAGGCTTACCTTGATCTTGCAAAGTGCCAGCCAGACTGTATCCCTTTAAGCACAGCCCTTTTCCTTTAAGCACACCAGGCTGAGGCTGACTTACTGAACATGCAGGCTCTGATCCTTACCTTATTCAGGCTCTTGTAAACCTGAAGGAATGTCTTTAAAGTCAGTGTTGATGCAACTAATGGAAAATCTGAGTGAAGTCAGACCTTGGGTTTTTCTTTCTGGAATGAGATCTGAAAAGCAGAGATGATGCTTCAGTCCGCCAAACTCACAGACCCGAGACTATAGCTTTCTGGTTTTCCCCAGCCTGCTGTTCATTTGCTGTGGAATAAGGTACTGTAGGTAAAGATTTACATTTCCATCAATAGCCCTAGCAGCAGTCTAATGAATTTCTTGCTGCTTTGCAAATAGCTTGGAGTGAATCTGATGCCACAAAAGCAGAGAGCAGGATGTGACCGGTTTTCTTTGCCTTTCATGAGCTGTGGTCCCCTTCTTCTTCCTTTACACCTCCCCTCATTTATTCTAATCATCATGTCAAAAGGGAAGTCACTGCTTTATTGGAGGTTATCCGTGTCAAGGGAAGTTATGTTTCCATCAGTACCAGGGGGCCCATCAGCAGATGAAGATGGAAAGCAGTGACTCAGAATGACTTTGAAGCAACACCCAGCAGCAACTGAAGACAAGAACATAACCTTAGCTGACGGTTGAAATAACCTGATACACAAATAAAACTGCTCTGCTAAATTATGCATCTTTTTACTCTTGGCTGTTCTTAAAGGAAGGGGACTGGGTGAGTGTTTTCTAGGCATGCCTCTTTTTTTTTCCCATGCTGGGAGCTGAGTGACAGATGCACATTGATGGAGCATAGTGCATTGATTTTTGTGGCTGTAGTGCTTTATGCTGAAAAGAAATACAGCTTTTGAAACGATGGAGGGCCCCTATTCAGAGACAAAAAAGTGAGGCACATGGGTGAGTTTTGCTGAATGCACCTTAGTTATCTGCTTTGAGTTAAGCACATGCCTAAATGCTTTGTTAACCTGCATTGATGGGAATACATTTAACGGTAAGTTTGAGTTGAACTAAGTAATGGCTAAAGAACAAGCAAGAAAAATGAGGTTATAGGGATATTGAGAAAAATCTCTCTCTGTTTGACTAATCATTGTAAACTAAGAAACAATGTGTTAACTTTAAAGCTTTTTCCCTAATGGCACATACACAGATATGTGCCATAGCTTGTGCACTCGTCTCTTTTCCCACCTGAAAAGTAAGGACAGTGAAGTGTTGGTTGCCAGCAGTGTGCCTGGGCAAACCACATCCTGGAAACATCAAACACAGCATGACCTGGCAAGTCAAAAGAGGTTATTATCCCACTCTATAAAGTGTTGGTGCAGCCTCACTTGAGTGCTGTGTGCAGTGCTGGGCCCCACAGCTTAAGGATATGAAGGTCCTTGAATGCATCCTGGGGGGGCAACAAAGCTGGTGACAGCGCTGGAAGAAATGTCCTATGAGAAGCAGCTAAGGACTTTGGGCTTGTCTGCGCTGAAGAAAAGAAGGCAGAGGGGAGACTTCTTTGCTCTCCCAGGCCCCTGATGAGAGGAGGTGGAGATAGAGGTGCTTCTGTCTTCTCGCTGAAATCCAGTGATAGGACATATGGGAATGGTTCAAAGGTGCATCCGTGGAGGATCAGACTGGACAGTAGGAAGCATTTTTTTACCAAGAGAGTGTTCAAACACTGGAACAGGCTTTGTAGAAAGGTGGTCGATGCCCCAAGGCCGTCAGTATTTAAGAGGTATCTGGACAATGCCCATTGGGCAGCCCTGAATCGGTCAGACAGTTGGGCAGGATGATTGTTGTAGGTCCCTTCCAACTGAAATAGTTTAGTCTATTTCTAGATGATAGCTGGTTTCAGCTCCTTAACTTTACAACAGCTCGGGCTGTTTCTCTTGTCAGTGATTTCACACAGCTCTCCCCAGCACAATCCCTGTCCAAACCTTCCCAAGATCATGTGGCTGAGCCCTTGCCTGTTGCAACTTCTCTGACAGTAGGGGAGATGGATACATTGACCTAGAGCTTTTAGTGGTTCTTATTCAAAACTTTTAGGAAGGGTGTGGGGAAGATGAAAGATGTCTCAATTGGTTTTGGTATTATTGCATTAGTTTTCCTGCTTTAGTAGTGCTGAACAGCTGTAGGTGCGGACAAATGTGACGTTGCACTGTTGTACAAAAGTAGATCAAGTATGATGCTTGGGTCCTTGTTTATCTTCCTTTTGCGTCTTCTGTAAGTGCATAACTAGAAAACACAACCCAATGTTATACATTCAGAGTCATGTGCTACTCTTCCCTAGGAATCTGCTGTGGCAGGCAAGATACAGAGCAGCATCAGTCTGGTTTGCAGTGAGGACAGTACTTGCTCTCATTGCATTTTGCCAAGACCTGTTTTTAAAGTGATCTCCTATCAGCCACAGCTTCTGTAATATTCCATGGCAAGGCTGTATCTTTCTGTGATTTACCAAAAGGGTTCGAGCATTGCACATGTCAAGGAAACCTTGGTTTGCAAGTGGAAATGCCCATGTAAGGGAATTGCTTTAGTGCTTATCCTCCTGCCCTGCTTCTGGTAGGGGCTGGTGATCTGATCATAACTCTAATGTCCTGAACACAGCTTGAGTCATCACTCTAATAACTTTTGCTTGCTGGATTCAGTGTATTCGTTTTTGATGAATCTATGGCTTGAAAACAGAGTTGATTTTAAGAAGGAATCTTACATCTTTAAGGGAGAAAAATCACACACTCTAGAATATGTATATCATTTGAGAGTAATCTGTCTCATGGATGGTCTCAGTCATCTGTGAACGTGTATCTACATCACAATATGACCAGGCGATTTAGCATGACAGGCAATAAGTGTTTTAAAGGTCATTAAGGGGATACACTGGCTGATCTGCCTGCAAAAGCTTGTGTAGATCCTGGCTCAGCCCGTGATTTTATGTTTCCCCCTCTCTTACACTAACTAGCAATAAAAATTTAAGCTGTGTAGCAAAAAATCCTTTTGTTCCAGGGGCCAGGCAAACGTTCCAGGTTTTGTGTTTATTTATAGGAGGTGAACTTGCTTGTGAGATGGGGTTTGTAAAATTGGTCCCAGCTTTACCCAGAGCTTAGCCAGATCCAGGGCTTGCATTACCAGCACATGGTTTTCATGGGGAATATTTGGCTAGTGCAGAGGAGCAAAGACCATGGAGGAGAGCAGTTGGGGATGTAAAAGGTGGTGCAGGAGAAGCATGGCCCCCGGGGGCCCCCTACTTGAGCAAGGTCCTTGGGTATTGGACTAAAAGGACAAGGAAGAGCATGAGGCATGAGGGTAGAGGACTGTTTTGAGGGGACAAGCTTGCCCTAAATCAAACACAAAACTATATGCAGATCACACAAACCTCTAACATGTAAAAATGCCAGCAATGATGTGACAAGAAGGGTTAACCTTCAGTGGCACAGAGGTTGGTTAGATGCCTGCTCTGAAGGGTTGCCAGGGACACTCACAGTAATGTGTTTGCAGTACCAGTCACAATATCCATCATAGCCTTTTGGGGCTTGGCCTTGTCCTGTCTTTGATGTTTGCAGTCCAGTTGCTGCTGGGACAGTTGTCCCACTGACACCATCCCAGGTGCTGGTAGCCAGGCCACCAACTGCTGTCCCATGCCTGCAAGGTCTGACCCCAAAACTCTTTTGTTTGCACAGCCCTGGAAGAGGAGGAAGTTTCGTTCAGTAGCATTTGTGTAAGTGGTCCCAGACTCTGCAAGGGGAAGGTGCTCTCTGGCTTGGGGGAAATTGAGGGTATATTATTTCCTCTGGCCTGTGCTCTGCATTGGCCCCTTGGGTTCAATGATAATGTGAACTGTCATCCTAGAAATATAAGCGTGCCTATTTACTATCCGTGGAGCAGCACTGCTCCGATGACACAGCATATGTTACGCAAAAGTTCACTGGAGGATGGTGAAGGGGGTTAGGAAAGGGAGAAATCTGCTTTCCTTCCAATGGCTTGAGAGCCAAGTCGTAAAAAGTGAAATGTTCTTGGGCAGCTGTAGCTGTGTCTGCACTGCTGGGGCCAGGCTGGTTCTTGGGGCTGGTTTTGGTGTAACTCAGTCTCTCTTAATACAAATGTCCCACTCCAGATGTCACACAGACACCTGAATCTGCTCTCTCCTGGCTTAATGATGTCAAACAGCAATGTATCTTGTTTCCCAGCATGTGCCCTGGGACATGTCTGCCTTCATGCTGAACTGCACACGTACTGTGCTGCTTGTGATGGTGGCCCCAGCATCTTGGCATCGGCACTTCTTTGGTCTGAGCCGTGCCATGTGCCCAAAGCTTTGGAAATCTCTTAATCCTTGCCAGGTTTCACATGTGCCACAGATCAGGCTCGCATACACAGAATGGCTTGGGAAGCAAATGGCTGGACAGGCTCACTGTGAAGTGTTGCTGCTCCAGCTAATGAGTTTCGTGTCTTGTTACAGTGGATGGCAATTAAAGGGGGCTGATGAGACTAAGCCTGTGGGCACGGACTGCCTGCGTGGTTGTGAGGAAAGACGTGGCTGAGATAGAGAGAAGGGTGCGGGAGGGATGAGTTTTTCTCAGAGCATCACACTAGAGGGTGCCAGATTGCTTTCCTCCACGCCGCTGCCTTCCCGCGCTCTAGTTTGGACAAATTCGGCTCTGTACATCTTGACGGCTCCTTCCACCCCTCTGAATGCTCATTGCATGCTCACGGCCTTGCTGCCAACCAGGTGGAAGAACACTGATCACCTCAAAATCTGATCTGATCACCACGGATGTGCTGGTTGGCTTGATCAAAAAGCCAGAGCTGCTTCTTGAGATTTGGCAGTGGCCAAACAGCAAATTGGGTTGATTGTGGGATGTGCCTTGACCTGATAACAGGAAGTGTCCCTGAATATGCTCCCTGTGTAGCCCCTCCAGCTAGCACAGCCCACAGCTTTGATGGGATGCTGCTCTCATTGCTGACTCTGAGGCCCTTTTCCCTCTCCAGCATCTCTTGCGCTTGTGCTCCAGAGATGTCCTTTAAAAGGCAGGAGGTTGAACTCACCTCTCTGAGTTTCCCTCCTCCTTCTTTCAGATAGCTGCATTTCAGGTCATGGTCTGTCTGAATTCTGGTCCTCCCCTCTGGAGCACCTGTGCCCCTTTCAAGCTTGGTCCCACCAGGCATTTCACAAGCATGTTCTCAACCTTTCATGAAAGGCATCAATAAAGACACTGGCCAGGCCCGGATCTGAAGCAAGCTTCTGTAGGTTTTGGAGTGAAGCATCACTAACCACCTTGCATGCTGTCTTTCCTCCTTACCTTTTCCTATAGCCTGGGGCTATCAGCTGGCTTTTCTGGGCCCAAAGCATTAATAGTATGAATTCACCAAGATACATGGATCTGCCCATGGACACTACTGTGCAGTCCCAGCCCTGCAAGGATGTTTCCTCTCTGCTGGGGTTCTAGGCCCACCTTTCGGAAGTAATTATAATTCATTAGAACAAGAGCTTTTCCTTCCAAACTGGTTGATGAATGTGTCCAGTGTACCAGACTCTTGTCCACACTAACTGGAATCTCCTTGGAAATATGTCTCATCCCCAGAAAGATCCAGCTGGCACTGTTGGTCCCTGTGGGTTTGAAATTGCCTCCTAATGTGAGACATGAAAAGTCTGTAAGAGAAGTATGTGTACAAGGCAGATTGGAGAAAATAATTATAAACTCCAAATCCCCCAAACTGTAATCCTGCCCATGTATAAACACACCCTCCCTTACAACTGAAAGAGAGTAGACTTAGATTAGATATTAAGAAGAAATTCTTCCCTGTGAGGGTGGCTGGGCACTGGCACAGGTTGCCCAGAGAAGCTGTGGCTGTTCCATCCCTGGCAGTGTTCGAGGCCAGTTTGGGGCTTTAAGCAACCTGGTCTAGTAGAAGGTGTCCCTGCCCATGGCATGGGGTTGGAAATAGAAGATCTTTAAGTTTTCAAACCATTCCATGATTCTTATGGCTCTTCAAGCTTACCAAGCAGTGGTGTTACCCTTAAAATACCTACAGGGACACCTGCTCCATAAAATCTGTAATAATAGTGAAGATTGGATATTTCAGGGGTTGGTAGAAAACTGTCAGGTAGGTAAAGGTGCATAATGGTAAATTAGAAACAAGCTGATTCCTGAACACCAGCAGGGTAACTGTTTCTTTAGTGAGGGAATGCTTCCCCCTCCATCCCTGGCCATTGTGAACAGGCCCAGGGATGTTTTCCCTTCTTCATCCTGATGCTGTCACTCTTGGAGCCAGACTTCAGTCTGTGTGCTACTTCTTTCTCTCCTCACGTGGGTAAATTAGAGCAGAAGTGATGTGAAGCGTAATTAAACCTGTCAATTAGAATTATGTTCAGTTATACATATTAAGCCAAATTAGAACCCAGTGTAGATCTGCTGGAACTCAATGAATTTGCACCGTGGATAGATTTAGCCCAGTGTTTTCATGCCATTCACATGTCTGTAAAAGGCTAACGTGTGTAAATCTGGTGGCATCATAAGACAGCCCAGGAAGAGGAAATGTGTTCTCTGATGTAGCCTTACTGCTTGTTCCTTCATCCATCCTTTTGCATTCATATTTGCCCACTTTTATTTTAGAGACTCGATATATTGCAACATTCAAACACTGTCCCATTTAATTTACCTAGAGGTGTTGGTAGTGCTATTTTACCATCCTCTGAACTTTAGAAGGGTGAGAAAAAAGTAGGACTTTCCCTCAGTTGCACAAAAAGCCTTGCCAGATATTCACTGCTCCTTACAACAAGCCAAGTGCAGAAGTGTTTGGAAGTCAGCTGTGGGTCCTATTCCTATACTGCTGTAAAGAACTGTGGCAGTAAGTCCTCTCTGGAGGTGAATCTTTCAGACCAGTGCTCAGCATGAGTAGTACTTTTATTCCCAGGTTGTCCTGATGATGTTAGTTTGGTTTGGTTAGCAGCATGAGGACATAGCCTCTTATGACTTGTCCTGTGCTTGGTTCTCTCCATCAGGCTCAGCTTGAGTTCTGACCCGTCTCCCTTGCATCTGAGCAGGTCAGGGTGGCAGTGCCCCACCTAGGCAAGGGCAAAGGACCTGGGAAGAGACAAATTTTCTCATTTCCACAAAGTTGCCAGTGTCTGGCTGCTGCGTACCACAACCAGGCTTTGCTCTCTGATGTAGCATAATTTCCTTGGTTTTTCTCATGACTGTATCAATGTGTTCTCCTTCTCCTGCCTGAACTGAGGTTTTGTCTTTTGAAAAAAACCAGTGCCACTTTTCTTTTGTATCCTTGTCCTTCTCTCTACTCTTACCGAAGTTTGCAAGCTTTAAATGTTCATGCTTAAAATGCAAAGGAAGGCAAAATTGGAGTGTGCCCTTATTTCAGGCACTGTTGCATGCAAACCTTCCCATTGTTAATAAGCAGGGATGTTTTCTTAGGTTACAGGGGTAGAGCAAGTAGATGGCTGGTTCTCTGTGCCTGGCTCTGCAGAGTACAACTGGCCAAGGCTTTGAAATAAGTTATTCTTATTGTGATTCTTGTTTATAACACCAGATTCATTGTTTGCAATTTTGTTCAGTGGCATCCAATCAATAGCAGACAATAAAATATTATGAGTGGTGTAGATGTTCCATGAGAATGTGATTGATTGCTTTAATTTCTGCCTTCCTCAGTGTTTTTACTAAGCCCTGTCTTGATTTCTTTCATTCTGCCTAGTTCTCTTCAGCATCAGTTGTTAAATAAAGTGACATATTTATTATATCAGCTTTATTTGACAGATTGCTGGGCGACATATTTTACATGAATTTTTTCATATATAGATGCATGTATATGTGTGTGTGAAATTATACATACATATATATATATACACATACACACTGCATAAAATCAGTGTGTATACGAACATACTTAAGGCCAAAATTTCCAAGCATATCTAGAGATTTTAGGTGCTGTTTTTAGGTGTCTCACTTGACAACCCTTTAACTAGCCCAAAGTCAATCACCAGCAAGTATATGATCATATGATGTAAATGACCGTGTTAGTGTGTGTTATATGAAGTTCTCACTGGTCACATGAAGTTTAACATCTTTTCAGATTGCTGCAGTAACAGACCACATGAACACTCTTGATTTTCCATGTCTGACAGGTTAGCTTAAAAGACCACTGCTGAGAATAGTTATATTAAACCAAGCCCTAGAATGTGGCTTTAATGTGTGCTTTACAGAGGTATTTCAGAAATGTCTGGAAAAATTCTTTTTTGCCAAAAAACCCCAGGGGATTTGTTGGAACTATTGCTGGTAACCTCTAATCCCCCATGGAATACCTTGTCCCATAAGGCTGGTGTATTCAGAGCATGGAGGTTAAAATCAAGCTCTTTGGGTGATGTATATTGACTTAATCCATTTATTCCATGTAAGGATACAGCCATGAGATTTAGTGTGCCTCCTAAATTACGGCCTATACGAACTCTTTCTCCCATAAATATTGCATGACTCCATGTTAGGTGCCCCAGGACCTTAACAGTCAATCCCAGAAATCCAATGTCATGGGAACATGGCAACTGCTTCCAGTGTTACTTGGTCAAGATATTGGGCTGTAAATCCTAGTCTTGGAGGGGGACTGAGCATTGCTTCATAACATGCCCAGTGCTTTGGGTAAGGAGTTTCATAGCTGGAGAACAGCTGGGTGCTGTTAAAAATCCATTCTTGATCCCTAGATGACTCCTTTTTTGTGCTAATCTGAGTTTTTCATTTAAAATGGCAATTGTCTGAACTTGCTTAGCAATTTAGGATGTTCTCATAACACGGAAGCATTAAAGACTACACAGGCTCTGAACTGCATATTGAAAATGGAGTACATGCGTGTTTATTTTCTAATCCTTTCAAAATGTTGTTGGAGTAGGGTTTAAGCCCAGCCATCTCCCTTTTCATGAGCATAGCTTGTTGTCTCTGAGCTTAAAAAAACACAACCACCAAACAACCAACAAATAAATCCTATTACTCCAGAATATGATTAGTGTTCTGGTTTGAGTTATAAATCCCCTTCATTTAAAATGCACTGTTGCTACAAGTTAGGATTTGAAAGTACAATCATGCAAATGCCATTTGCAATGTTTTCACTCTAGTAACCTTGGCAATACTGCAAACACCTCTCCTGTTTGATACACACAGTTTGGGAATCTCAACTGTAAAGCAGAAGGGGACGCTGCCAATTTGTGCCACTCCTAGAGGGGAAAGAGGTCATTTCCAGGGTAAAATCTGGCTGCTGCAGGAGCCATGCCTTTTTAGTCCACCCCATTCTGGATGCTAGTGCTTTGTTTTATGTTGTTTCATGCTGGTTGTATCCAGCTTTACAATATTTAAGCCCCTTATATAAATCAAAATCATAGAGCATAAATATTTATCAGCAAAATAAATACACTGCACAGGAGACAAGCTTGGGAACAGAATAAGCCAAGTATTGCCATAAAGGCAAAACCAGCAGGTTATGTTTTCATCCTGTACAGAGTTAACGTGTAAAGCAGTCACAGACCCAAGCACCTTAATTCCCTCTCTATTTGATATTAAACACCACAGAACAGTGTGGATATTCATGCTGTGGCCACCTGTTTGTTGGGGTTGATGGAGAAGAGCAATGGGGCTTCCCTTGAGCACATCTCCCCTCTGAAAAATAGAACCCCCTCTTATGCAGACACATAGCCCTAAAAACTGGTGCTTGTCCAGTGCTGCTTGACCTACCCATGGTGGCCAGAGGTTGCTTTTCGGCGGAGCTGGAGTGTTAGGTTGGACCTGAGGACTGCTGTGCTGCTACCTGCCTGGTTGAGCATGGAGAATGCTTTGTAAGACGTGTCTCGTTGTGAATGTGGAGAAGCCAGAATTTCTACTTGCGGGTGAAAAGAAAAAGCCCCTGTAAGACACAGCAAGAACCTTGCCTTTGTCAGTTGTTACACTCTGACTGACAAGCTGGTCTGATGTTTTTTCACCCAGGAGGCTCCTTACTGATGTTGATTTTCTGACGGCAAAAGCTTGTGGAAGTTCCTGCAACCACATTCCTCAGGCCACGGCTTGCTGCTCCTATGTTCCAGCCCTGCTCACCCTTTAGCCTGGGACACCAAAACCAATTGTACTTTGGAGAGTGGGTGAGATGGCAGTGCATCAGCTCCCCTTGCTTTCCTGTTGGGTCCTCAAGTGTTGGAGCCCGCCTGCAGTTCTGCCTCTGCTGCTGGAGGTAGCTGTGTAGGAACTGGCCCTGTGGGATGTTGCTCTCAAGATCACCCCAACCATTTCTGCAAGAAGATGTTCTGGCAGCTCTGATCATAAAAAGCAGGCAGAAAAAGAAAGTGAAAAGGTATGAAAAGGGTTTTAAGGAAAAAAAAGCTGTCATGGTTTAAACCCAGCGGTAACTAAGAACCACCAGGACAAGCTGATGTGTGTCTATAGGGAAAAGTATTGCTTATAACTGACTAAAAGTAGCAAATCTAACCTTGGAGGTGCTCCTGGCTGCTTGAACCTTAGCTGATTTCCAGAGTTTAATTTAGTAGGAAAAGCATATGAGTCAAAACTTAGCCTTCTCTAATCCAGTTCACATGATAATCTCATTAGGTCTAGAAAAGCCATCCAGTACTGCAGAAGAATGTTAGTTGTGTAAGTCGAACATACCTGCAGAAATGGATAACTACAGTTAGCCACAGCTTGGCTGAGTTCAGGCGGTCGCTGCATGGCTGGCTGCTCTGGTCCCCATGTCCTTCCATCTCCCTGAAAGCGGCATGGGAGGGAACCTCTGGCTGAGCCTGCTGTGATTTGTGCATGGGTGGAAAGAGTCTTGGGGGCAGAAAGCAGAACCTGAGGAGTGTTTCTGATTTGCAAGAGCAGAGGGCTCTTGTAATTCCTGTAGAAGGGGAATGCCATTGTGTGCCCTGTGTTCTGCAGTGCACAGTTCCTTTGGATAGATTGTACTTTGAAACAAAACACCTTTCCTGCACCTTTTCAGCATGGGTAACTAGCATGAGCACAAAAACACCCGGTGGCTGGGCAGGGGAGCTGTATGGGGGCCCTTCCTGTCTCAGCAAGAGCTCTTTGTGTGACCGTATTGTTTTGCATCGTCTTTTCAGGCAGGCATTTTGCAGCCTGTAGCATTGTTTGGGTTCTATAGCAGAGTCAGATGTTAACTGGTTTGTTGTAGTAAAATGTTTTATGGGACGATTTAGCTTTAGCTGTATACCCTCCCTCTCTCCCCCTCCTTGTTTTTCTTCAAAAAGGGAAAAGACCTGCATGGTGCTGTTTGTCAGGGTGTGAGAGGTCTGCTGGCCAGCTCGCAGTCCCTTCCCACTCAAGCAGGGAGTCCCCTTGGGTAATAATGTCATGTGCGTGTGGGACAGCTCTTTCTTTCATCTGTGGTCTGTAGAAGATCCTGTCTATATTTCTTGGCCTTGAGGAGGATTCACCCCACCCCACACAGGTGCCAAACACTGATGCCCACCCCAGAGACAAGGGGTTATGCTCAGGAAGCTTGATGTCAGCGTGGAGTGTCATGTTTTCCAGCAGCTTCCTTCAGACAACTCGTCCCACATCAGCATTCCAGTCCTCCCATCATCACCTGTGGCTCAAAGTGTTAGACGCATCCTCCTGTGCTGGCAGCAGTCTTTCCAGGTTGGAGTGTCAGTTCAGGATATAATGCATGTTTCTAATGCAAACCCATTATTTGCAAAACAATCATTCATCATTTTGGAAAATCATGTTTGAAGAAAGGTGCTGAACCAAGCTTATAAGATGTCAGACTGCTGAATGACTGCTCTCCAGCAGCTTCCCCAGGATCACAGTCCTCCTGGTAATGTTAGCTGTGCTTGGAAGCTGGCTCTGAAACGCTGAGATGCTTCAGGATCCATGGCCATATTCTCTGTAGCTAGCTGGCTCATGGTTAAAAAGCCACCTGGAAGTCAACAGAGTTGTTTTATGGACAACTTGAAATTCTTCCTTAAAGCCTGTCAGATCAGTTTCATTCAAGACAACAGGCTTTGGAGTAGGATGTCTGCAGGTAGGATGCGACTTTGAGCAACCTGGTCTGCTGGAAGGTATCCCTGCCTGCGGCAGGGGGTTGGAACTGGATGAGCTTTAAGGTCCGTTCCAGCCCAAATCATACTATGACTATGATTTTTCAAGTGCTATAGCCACAGGAGTGAAGCATGCAGGCAAGCAAGGAGCTGGGGGGTGGGGTGGGGGGGGTTTGGGTGGAAAAGGCTGAGAAAAGAGAATTAACTGTTTCACTCTTCAGAAACTTCCATGCTCTGCCTGTAACCAGACCTCCTCTTATGCAAGCTGAGTACACACCTGGGAAAAGCAAGCATCTGCATCACAAGGAAGAAACTATCATGTCCATGGTAGACATGGACAAGTGTGTTCAAATAAAAATGACTTAAACCATAGTTAAAGATGATGTTGGCATCTCAGCTGACCTCAGCCATCTGAAAACCCCACCACAGATGCAAAAAGACACACCTGAAAATAAAAGATACTATTTGGATGCTCTCCTGTTTAGGAAAATTCCATAAAATTCAGAGGCAATAACAGTAAAAGCATTCTGTAAGCAACAGATAAAATTTTATATATTTTTTTTTCTGCACCCTGTAGAATTTAATACAGATCAAGATCACTTCTATGAGTGTCTAGCAATTTATTTTCTATTCAGGTCTGTTGGCAGATCTGAAACAGAAAACAGACAATTTCTATTACAACGTGTAGAGCATTCTCCTAAGGTTTTTTTGCCTCTGAGATCCATAAAAGAAGCATGTTCCCCATCAGTTAAGGCTGTCCTTTTGTCAGCATTTTCATTCTCCCCTAATCCCTCCCATTGTTAGAGATCTTCTGTCAGCTGCAAAGAAAATCCCTCCACTTGGAGACCTAGGATCCAAAATCCACCCTCAAAATAGAAGTACCCAGACAAAATTTAATGTTTTGGAGGGTCATTGCAGTGTTGAAATGAGAATGTGCAAACGCAACTTGTCTTGTTCTTGTATTGTGGAAGAATCCCAAACCATGAACTTCTGCAATAAAAAGGGCTGGAGGGAAAATTTCCCTGCATGCTGGCAAGGCAACAGGCATGCTAATTAGCTGGGCTGTTTGCTCCTCTGGGTCTCAAAGGACCTGGGTCTGTTCAGGGATTTCTTAATTCTTTCCCTCATTTCCCACTTGTGTAGTTGTTTTGCTTTCTTCTTTTGGCCTTCACCTGTTTGATCTTGTGGGAACAGCTATTAAAGGCTCTGAAGAGGCCTGTCAGTGAGTAATTGCTAGCACCCAGTAATTAGTTGAACTAATCAGAGGTGGTTAATTGTGATGGGATAATAAATATAGTAGCCCACCACTGTGGTTTGTAGAGTGGAGGTGAAGCTGTTGAGGTGACTGGTAGCACTTATGAGCAGGCAATGAATAAAAGCTAAAGGGGACTGGTAAGGATCAGTGAAACTGGGCTGTGGGTCCTTATTCAAGAAATTGTATGATTCTTGGTTCCCCGATGTCTTGGCAACTCCAGTCCTTGGGCTGTGGTTAAACTCAATGACTTCCAGTTTTCATTACCCCACCATGACTTGCTCCTTATACCAACTTGGTCTTTCGATCCAGAGGGTTGCAATGGACACTGGATGGAGAAGCTTTGTAACTGTCTTTTCTTGCCCCCTGGAATAAGGGCTTTGAGATCACTGCCCTGGATTTTGATGAGGATCTCTACAACTTGAGTCCTCTGCTTGGAGGACTCTAAACCCTGAATATTTACATTGCTGTTTTCCTGCCCTGCAACTTGGCTCCGGTAAAGGGCATGTTTCGTGATCCTTGTTTTGTGGGATGGGAGGCTTTGGCACATTGCACCACCTGAGGCACGAATTTATTGGATCAAAGCTCCTACATCAGGAGGTGATTGAGGCTTCACACCTAAGAAGCAAGGGCAGACACTACAAACAGCCTGGCTGTGGTAGGCAGAGGCCTTCAACAGGAACTGTAAAATGGTGTACTCTTTCATTTGTCCTGCCTTTTTGGCAATCCTCCTGTCATCCCCATTCCATGCCTGTGTCTCTGAAGAAGCATGTCCTGGTCTTCTCTTTCACTGTTGCTCCAGTTGTGTTGTTCTTGGTTATGTGCCTCAACCAGAAGTGATCATTGCATTTTGCTCTTCTCGTGTTGCTGACCAAAACTCTAGACCATGGGTTGGATGGGCCACTTATACCAGCTTTTATTGGCTGTTGGCAAGAGGCTTGGTTTGATTTTCCTTTTTGTAGACAATGACTGAGAATGAAGGAGCTTCTCTTAGTGTCCTATGTAAAGCTTGAGTAGAATTTTCTGATGGGATGGTAGGAAGTAGCTAATGGAATTTGAAACTTCGTCAGAAGGGTAGAATTTCTGACCAGAGAGAAATATCCTCTACTAAAGTACCTGAAGGTAAGATGATTTTGGTAGTCACTCTTAAAGGGAGTGTCTGAAGCTTGTATCACTACTATGGCTTGAAAGTCACTGTGCTGTGTCCTGCATGTGTATTGCCCTGCTCACTGTTTATTGGCTGCTGCAGATAGGTTGGTTTTCTCCTCTTGGACCTCTTTTACTTTGTATGTGTAGTTCAATAACCATTGGGCAGGAAGGTGGAAAAGAGATTTCTTTCCTTTCATCTCTTCTTTCCCCTCCCCTTTGGATGTTTTCAGGACTGTAAGGTTGCTGCTTTGCAGAACCAGATTGAAAATATGCCCTGTAATGATCACTGTTTCCTAGCCCTCCTGGAAGGTCTCAATCCTGCTGCAGGGGAGGTGAGGGCTGAGAGTATGTCTGTGTATCCTAATGCCTGTTTCCTACAAAGGAACATTTCAGTTATTCTGACGCTGTTGTTTTTTTTTTTTTTTTTTTGTCACAGGATTCATTTTTCATTTGTAAAGGCCATTGACACACTCCCTCCAAACATTAGCTC
>JANRGW010040498.1:0-16442 GCA_024733675.1 Psilopsiagon aymara | reverse complement strand
CTTACAGTAAAGAACTTCTTCCTTATATCCAATCTAAACTTCCCCTGTTTAAGTTTGAACCCGTTACCCCTTGTCCTGTCACTGCAGTCACTAATGAAGTCCCTCCCCAGCATCCTTATAGGTCCCCTTCAGATACTGGAAGGCTGCTGTGAGGTCTCCACTCATTTCTATTATTAATTGCCTTAGTTTCTAGTAAGTCAAATACAACTCAGTACACAGTGTAAATAAGGCAGGTTTTAGCCTATATTAATAATGGTGGCAGATCCTATCAAAAGCAACAAAGAACTCGCACACAAGAACCAGTGCTATTGATTGTGTTCACTGTACTTCATTTAGCTGCCAGTCTCTTGTAGGACTTGTGCTTAAGCAGTTGGAATTGTCACTGAAATAATTGCACTGATTTTAGCATCAGATGTTCAGAGTGCAAAGCCAGGCTGTGGGGCAGTACCCAGACTCTCTCCTCCATCCTTACCAAGCAAAATAATTAATCCTTCTCATCTTTCAGACAGCTCTTCCACAACAGTAACTTCAGCAGCAGTAATGGCAGCACAGAAGACCTGTTCAGAGACAGTATAGACTCCTGTGATAATGATATCACTGAAAAGGTGAGAAGCTGAGTACATTGCAGTTAATGTACCCAACAAAATCCTGCTAGAGGCATGCATCAAACTGACAAAGTTCTCAAGTTCTCTTGCTCACAGTTAGCAGTGATCTGAAGTAGTTTATTCAAAATGTCCTTTCTATTCCATTAATACTATGATTTTGCTTCACAAAAATGCAAGAACTTTGAGAGTACAGAACTAGGCATTGTATTAGTACTTCTTTACTGTGTGTTTGCATTGATCACCTTCATAGAAGATGCAGGGTCTAGGAAACTCAGAATTTCAGAGCTTAATTTTGCTGCTGGCTTTGCAGGGAAGTATGCTGCCTTTAAACAGGTAGCATAGCTAAATGCCACTTAGGAGCAGTGAAGGGCTGTATGAAGAGAGATTCAAACTCTCACTTCTTTTCCACTTCCCCTTCCAGGTAACGTACCTAGAAAAAAAGGTGACAGAACTGGAGAATGACAGCCTGACAAATGGTGACCTGAAGAGCAAACTGAAACAAGAGAATACCCAGCTAGTTCACAGGTAATAAAGCACAGAGTCAGATCTCCTGTTTCAGAGCTAAGCTGGAACAGAGTTGTAGGAAAGGAAAATCTCAACCTGTAAAATATGACCAAGTCATCTGCCTTAATGCTAACAGATAAGGCTTCAACTGAGAAGTCCAACTGGAACAGGACTGCCTTGCTGAATTTTCAGCAAGCAGAGGCCTTCCAAGCAAGTTTCTTAGTACAGAGATGTTACTGACATAGAGCAAGCTCCTTTGTTGTAACAGAGGTTACCATTGTTTGTTCTTGTATGTATCAAGAGCAAAAGGCTGGGTCATAGTCCCATCTTCTCAAGACTGAGAATGAAAGAATAATAGATGAACTGATACTACCTCTCCTATGAAGCCAGGCTGAGAGAGTTGGGGTTGTTAGCTGGGAGAAGAGAAGGCTTCAGGGGAACCTTCGAGCAGCTTCCAGTGCCCAAAGTAGAATTAAATAAAGGAACTGGAAGGAAAAAGAGAGGCAATGAAGTGCAAACTGTTGAGCTTTTCAGAGTGCTTGTTGAAGCTGTTACTGAAATGCACTCTGCTTTCCTTAGAGTTCATGAGCTCGAAGAACTATTGAAAGACCAAGAAACTTCAGCAGAACAGACCCTGGATGAAGAGATAAAGAGACATAGAGAAGCATATATCAAGTACGAGAAAGAGAAAGGCACTGAAATTGAACTGCTAAATACAAGGTAACAAGCATCCTGGTGCCACCCAGAACAGAGCAGGAATTCTTTTTATTCATTTTTTACTTTACATGTAAACTTATGCTGTTCACAACCAGACAGTGCCCAGAGGATGCTTTACACTAATGCTTTAATCCACATGGCCCATGTAGGCAGCTTAGCTGGATATTTGGCATGGGTTCAAGGAGGGAATTGTGACCAGCTGTAGCATACATTTGGGTCTGCATTTGTTTCTTCCTACTTAATTCTTTTTTGATGCTGCTTGTTAGGAGCATAAGAATCTGAGGGGCAGTGTAGTATTTTTGGCCTCAAAACCAACCAAACAAACGGTGCCCAATAGCTTATGCTAAAAAAACTAATATTAGAAATATTGTGTGGTCATTCTATCGGATGGCTTTTTAGAACATGCTATTTTGCATGTCTGCATTCTTGAGGTACTTGCTGTAAGATTTTTGTTATTGACACAGGGTTCAACAACTGGAAGAAGAAAATGGCGAGCTGAAATGCACTGTAACACGACTGAAATCACAAACGGAAAGATTAGATGAGGTAACAAAACCCAAGTGCTTGAGCAATTTAACAGCAGCTTGATTTGTGTAAGAGCGAATTTCGTATAGTGGTAGACCCTGCTTCTTCAGTTTGCCTTCCCTAAAAAAGACTATTAATGGAATTGGAACATTGGTCATCTTTAGTGTCAGGAATGCCCTGAGACACATGCCAGCTTATGGCCAGCTGTATCTATACAGTTGTGTGATAAAACTGAAGATGGGTCATGCACTTGGAAACTAGCTGTGAAGTTGCCCATTTGTTCTAGGAAAGGCAACGCATGTCAGATAGGTTGGAAGACACTAGTCTGCGACTGAAGGACGAGATGGATTTGTACAAGAGAATGATGGACAAGCTGCGGCAGAACAGGCTGGAGTTTAACAAAGAGAGGGAAGCCACACAGGAGGTAGGTGTGAAGAGGGATGTAAGACCAGGCAACCACATCTCTTCTGCATAGAAGCCCATCTGCGCAAAGAATGCACAGACAGAATGAACAGTGAAAGTTCAGCATCCATTGAATGTATTACTGGGTTGTGTTTCTGTGGGAGCGGTACCCATAGGCTAATGAATGCTGCAAGAGTAAATGTAACCTCTTTGGATCAGGGATTGAACTTGAAGCCTTGAATGTGCACCCTAAGATTTCCTTTACTATGTTTTCAAGGGGAATTATGCCTCTCGGACATGAAGCTTAGAGGTCAGAGATACTTTTAGCTCTGAAGAGGTTTAAGTGACCTTGTTCTTCCATAGAAGAGCAAGCGGCTCTATGGTAGGGCTGTCTGGCCTCAGCCAAGTTCACGTGGTGCTGGTGTTGAAGTACAGAGATGTAGCACAGAGCTGGCTTATGGGGAGGGCTGGTTGTGGAGGGACTGGAGAGACATGGCCTACTTGCATGCCCACAGCTCATTGAAGACCTGCGGAAGGAACTGGAGCACTTGCAGCTGTACAAGCTGGAATGTGAGCGTCCTGGACGTGGGAGAAGCTCTTCATCCAGTGTGAGTGAATTCAATGCCAAAACCAGAGAGGTGGAAATGGAGCATGAAATAAAAAGGCTGAAGCAGGTGAGCAGGGATGGGCCTCTCGATCCATGTAAAATACACAGGAGTGCTTTGAAAAATGCCTATAGCTGCCACTCATAGCATGCTGCCTTTAGATTTCGTATCCCCTTCCTCACAAAAGCACAAGAACCATGTTGCATCTGTCTAGGACTTCTTTGCACAGGCAATGTAAATTGTGTGCATAGGAAATGCCTGTGATGCAGTCAGGGTAGCCTGGTCTGGTGGCAAGAGTTGCTGCTAGCTTGCAGCCTTACCTTGTGTCATCCAGGCTACCCGTGATTCAAAAGATTCGTTGTTCAATGAAGCCTTATGGGAAGAACTTAAGTCAGTGTCTTTTTATCCTTAAATAGGAGAATCAGAAACTTCGTGACCAAAATGATGATCTCAATGGACAGATCCTAAGTCTTAGTCTTTATGAAGCTAAAAATCTCTTTGCAACACAAACAAAAGCCCAGTCACTGGCTGCTGAAATTGATTCTGCATCAAGAGATGAGGTAATATGCTTTTTTAATCAAGTACTACATCCAAAAATATGCTGGTTTCAATGTAATTAGCTGTTAAGGTTAAGCTATTTGAAGCTGACAAATGAACAGCAGAAAAAAATCTGCTTAGATAGTTCAGGAGTGTTAGAAGATTCCCTTGAATCTAACAGTGATTTTTGGATGCTCCTTTTAATATAACTCTTCCATTTGTCTCTCAAAATATTGTAATTATTAGAATCTCATTGAGAAGTTTTACAGTGGATTTTAACAGTTTTAACATATGCTACCTTTCAGTTAATGTGATAGCATGACATTAGTTTCACACAAATTGCCACAGTTACTTAAATTTTTACTTTCTCTTTTAGATTCAGTTCTCAGTTCAATAACAAGCTCTCACTTAGATCTATGTTTGAGCTATATATTTCCTGTAGCAGAGCTGAATTCTTGAAGAAAGTAGGTAGCGTGCAAGGGCAGATTGTGAGATCAGGCCAGTGAGAATGTAGGAACTCCCAGGGAAAAAGACAGGTTAGTGATGAAGTTGGTTAAAAGGAATTGTTTGGGTTTTATGCATCATATGTTCTGGACAGAACTTCCCATTTCTTCTTCAAGAGGTGTCCTGTGACAGACCTTTTTACCTGATCTGTATTTGAATGACCCTGTTAGCCTTAGCTCCTGGGCAGTCCCTTGAAGTGAAGAACATACTTGAGTTCCTTGCTGAACCAGAGCACTGGTAATTGTTGAACTCTAATGAATTTTTTTTCTTGACAACAGCAGAAGTCTAATTTGCTTTTACCTAATTATTTCTCATTGTGTATCTCATGCCTCTGGCTCATGGAAAAAATACCCAGCACTACCCCTCTAAGGGAGTAAAGTGCCAACTATGGCCCAGGCTTCCTAAATCTTACATAAACTTTACTCATTGTGCCATTTTTTTTCCTGTATCATCAAATGAAGGTAAGAAACTGCAGACTCAGGGTGGGACTTTTATCAATGCTAATGAAAATGGGTGCCCAAATCACATTAGGGTGGATCTAGGGCTCTAATGCTCCTGGACAGGTTTGTCAGTTTGGCATTAAACACACAGAGCATAAAAAGCCAGCAGTCTCATCTTTGGAGAGTTGGAGGAGCCAGTAGAGTATTGTGAAGCTCTTGCACTCTGAGATGGGGAGGCTCACCCCTGGTGTTGGATGCAGGATGGATTGGTGTGTTAAATAGGGGATTTGTGTCAAATAACCTGCCAAAAGATCCCTGGTGATGAGTGTTCATCACCTTTCACCCTTCTTAATAGTAAAGATCTTTAACATCCAGATTGTTTCTCATACAGAAACAGGGAGGAGCTAGAGGTAGAATACCTAGCACAAAAGGTGATATTGAATAGGTACTTGTCTCTCACCTGCCTGAACTTCATGCTATTATGTAAACTAGTGAAACTATTTCAACAGTAACTTTGAAATGTTGTGTTTCAGCTCATGGAAGCCCTTAAAGAACAGGAAGAGATCAATTACAGATTGCGACAGTATATGGACAAGATCATTTTGGCAATCCTAGACCATAATCCATCTATCTTGGAGATAAAGAATTGAAGAGAATGAGAGAAGGAAAAGCAGCAACTGCCTGATGTTTCTGCACATGCCACTGGATCTAAACAACACTCTGATACTGTAAATTAATCTATAAATATATATATACACTATGTGTGAGTGTGGGTGCGCGGGTGTGTTTATATGATGTTTGGTACACTGTTATTTGTCATTGAGTTGGCTTGGTTAGACTTTTTCCATGCACTTTCAATACCTGTGATAAGATGGATACTGTATATTAATGTAATAACAATATAACTGGATCATGCTGTTTTAGATACTGGACAAAATTACTCTACCTCTAGTTGTAAAGGTAAAAAAGACAATGGAAACACATGGATGTGTCCCTAACTTTAGGAGCAAGAATTGTTCTTTTGTTCTTCCAGGAATTTGGGTACCACAAACCAATTAACATACCCAGGTTCAGTTCCTGACTGGTGCTGACTGTGTATTTCCTATTTGATTTAGTTTTAGTACTTAAACCACACCTAGGACAAAAAACAAACAAAACAAAACAAAAAAAAAAAACGCTTTGAGAAAAAGGAAGGACTCAAAGTAAAAGGGAAGAAGAGGAAGATATTGCAGAATTGTTGCTTTTTGTGAAAAAATCACCATCCACTTGTTTGCCACTGTCAGCACAAAGTGCTTTTTATGTAAGTTCACTTTGGAGCCTGCTTTGGGATGCTCTGAGCCAGCCTGCTCTTTGGTGTGTGTGAGCATGTGTATTTTTATGCCAGGGTCCCTGTGTAGCATTGAGGCAAAGAAGCTCTTCAAATCTGTTCCCCTATTTTCAGGGGTTTATTATGGGCTGTTAAGATGAATTCTGGGATCCTGCCCCTTCACCCTTAAGAAGGAGCACATTCTAGTTCTTACCAAAAGAAAAAAAAAAAGCATGAAATAACTCACATCAGGCGGAGGAGGAGCAGCCCTTAAAATTACAGGTTGAGTTGTTTTCCCACCCATTTACACATCACTCCTTTGAGACTGGCATTTTGTGGGCAAGCTGTGAAGAGGACTGTCTGTGTCCTAACACAGTGGTGGAGGGAAGTCTAACATGGAGTGACTTTTTATCATTAGGGCAGTAAAAATGGAAAGGGCTTGATGTTGCAGCAGTTGCCAGTCCAGGCTGAGTACACACATGCATATTTAAAGCTCTGAATAGGGAGTGCATCCTGATTTAAGTGAGCAGTGGTGCAGGTGCTTAACTTTAAATGTGTACAGTGGCTGCTCACAGAAGTCAGTTGTACAGAACACTCAGTTCTTTAAAGCTGAGTGTATGCTTAAATGCTGCCTTAAATAGGATGGACTTCAACATGTGCCTGTGTTCTCCTGAGCTGGATCTGTGTACTATAGGTCTAGGACCTTTTTAATGAATAATGTAGCTTGTGGAAGGAGCTTGTGGAATTGTTTGAATAGTTGAGTGCTAAAAAGAAAACTATACCATGCACTTTTTTAAAAGTAAAAATACCACATTTTTGTTTCACACCAACTGGCACAGAAAAACAGGCCCAAATACCTGGCTTTCCCTGGTGCATAGAGACGTGTCCTCTATTGAGTACACTCCCCAGAAGAATGTTACAGTAGCAATGACTGTGCTTTTCTGTGTATTTCTTGCTGTTGGCAGTGTCTTGCCCCTAGTATTCTCTTGATGTATCTTGGTGTGTATATGTGATGCATTTTTCCTGAATTTGAATACATAAGACTGTATTCAGTTATGGATGTAAATATATATATATTTTTCTGCAATCTCTGTGCTCTTGCCTTCAGTGATGTCTTACTGGAGTGATGGGAAGCAGGGGAAGTACTGAAATCAGGCTTTCTTGAAGGCAAGACAATAAAACCAACTTGTTTCTGTGTACCTCCATCAGGCAGGTGTAAAGTAACTGGAAAGTGCAAGGGACCAGAGGAGTAACCATGGGACACCACTGCAATGCACAAAGTGTGTAAGACTTCAGTGCTCTGGAAGAAATGATGCAGTCTTGTTTAAACAGTGATGTCTCAGGGCTGGTTTCCTGAGGCTGTAGGGTGAGGAAGTGATTTAAAGACTACTCCTGTGCTGTCTGGAGATGGTGTAAAATGACCTCTGATGTGCTGCACTGCAAAAGGTTCTGTCGTGGACAACACACGCATGCGCCCTTCCCAGAAGGCAGGAGAGGAACATTTAAGCCAGAGCTCTTCGCTTGCACTTTAGTGATGGCATTTCCCTCTAAGTGGTGCTGTCTGTGGGTTGTGCCAAGGACTTTGTTCTTTTTATAGTCCACAGAGAACTATTTCAGGTTGTCAGGTGGCTGTTGCTGACCTGCTGTCATGAGCAGGGCTGGGTGAGCCAGCATCGCTGCTTCTGGAGCTGGCTGTGTTTGGTAAGTTACACTTCTGTCCAGCTCTCATGCAGTGGATTCAAGGATGAGTGAAGCTGTTGCAGGTCAGAGTAGTGACTGAATGTTTCCCCCTTAATATTTTTAGAGTAAACTGAACTTAGCTTCAGAATGTTAATAATCTAAATCCCATTCCCGTTAGGACAGAACACCAGCAAATGTTGAGGACTATTTCACTGAAAGTGGTGCTGAGCACTTGGGCTTACTTCACTGAGACAAAGACCCACGGACATGAACAGAAGACATGACTGTAGTGATAGCCAAGGTGTTTGCAGGTAATTATATGTAAGAGGTGAATGGCCACTCAGAGTGACAATAGTCACTAAATCTGGCTGAAATCCTGAAAGTGGTATTTAGCCACTCAGCAGTGGGTTTTCTAAAGGCTCGCAAGACTTCTTGTTCAGCTCTGTACCCAACTGCTTTTAGCATGTAGAAGCTCTTACTGCAGTGTTTGTACTTGAAGAGTTGTCTTACCACCATGTTGGTGGTGTTTGTAGCTTTGTTTTATTGCATAAAAGTTATGCTTTTGCTCCTGTGGGGCCCTCAGTGTGCTACTGTTTTCTGATATGTTCAAATACATATCCAGATGCTTGATATGTTTGACAACTAATGTGATTTGGAGGTGGGAGAGGCATTTTACTGGCAGATACATTTTCCTCTAAGACATCCACCTCTAAAAATGCCAATTAGCAATTGCATACTTAGACTGAGTAGCTACAGTAACTACACATATTAGACCAACTTGTTTTGCAGCCCAAGCCTTGGAGAACCCTTCTGTCCCAGAAAAGAAATCATCATGTTTTATGACTCTCAGATAACTTGATAATAAGGGATATCTTGCTGGGTCATGGAAGCAGAGAGTAATCAGATACTGATGTTGCAGAGTACGTATTTTGGTTAAGTGTCAGACAGCCACATTGGCAGAACAGACAGGAGGTGTGGGAGATAGTCAAGCACTGGCTTCAGTGTCTTTTCTCTGATAAATCCTTTATTGTGGGTTTCCTTTGCACTCACAGCCCAGCTGGGGAAGTACAGCCTGCCTCTGTGTCAGTGTCACTGTGGGTGGAACAATGGCTTCACCTCCCTGGATAAATAACTTCAGATACATCTCAGTCTAGCACTGCTCAAGTGCAGTAAACGTTCTTGTGTCAGCTCTGTGCTTCTCACTTAACCCTTGGGGATGCAAACACAATCCAAGGTGCTTGGATCTTGATCTGCCTTCTTATTTCAGTCTTTTATAGATTCAGAAAAGCTAAGTGATGTTCTGGTCTAACCAGTTGCAAACTCCTGCAGATATTTTTGTACAGTGGAAAAGATGACTGCTTCTCACCAGAAGCTGTCCTTTGTTAAGCTGATCCAACACAAGCTAGTGCAGAAAAGCTCTGTTTCAAAACTTGCACTTCAGAGTACCTGAAATGTGGTATCTCAAGATTTCACTGATACTGGTTGCTTCCCTCCAGACATCACTCTTCAGCTGCTGCCTAGTTCTGGTTTTAGAGTGTGATGTTGATTCAAAATTACCTTAACATAAAAGAGTATTTTTCAGCTTTCTGAATAACTTCTATTGAAGTCGCAAGCTGTTTGAGAATTTGTCATGTTTAGAAGCGCAGCAGTGACAAACTGTAACCATCCCATCTATTTTTAAGGAGTTTTTAATATGCTAATTTGTAGCAAGTCTCAAAAAGGGAAAAAACTCCAGTACACTTTTGCTGCCAACTTCCCTTTTATGGACTTGGGGAGAAATTCAGATGTTTCTCAGCCAGCTCTGGTGGGAGTTGAACACAGCATTATTAATTCTCAGAGATGTGTGAATCAAATACTTTGCTGCTTGAGCGCAGCACTGCCCAGTTCACTTCAGCAGAAGTGCATTACTCTCCAGACACAGGATCTTGGCCTGCAGTATGTAGGCTCCCTGGTCTGGTTAGTAATTGAGGTCTTGGAAGCTAATACATAAACACACACTGTAGCCTGCTCCATCGGTCACTGCTCAGCAGTCTCTGCGTCCTAGTGCTAGTGATGAATCTAAGAAGTAGAATTTACAAATAAATGGATACTTTTTCCCCTTCTTTAATGGCAGTGAATATAAAGTGGTTTTCTCTTCAAACAAATACTGTGCGGCGTGGTCTGAGGGATGTTTTCCAAGGAGGGAAGGAAGTAGCAGCTGATCAAACACTTGCCAAATCAGTGGCTTGGTTTATATTGATTCAAGTGAAAGCTTGACTCAAGCTTTGACTGAGCAGTTCCTGGAGTGGTTCTGGTGTAAGTAACAGTGCTCATATTCCAGTTATTTAATTTGTTACTCAGGAAACCTTGTCAAGAAGCCATGACAGGTGATGTGACACAGCTGATCTTAAAGGATTCAGTTCATTACAGGTTCAATAGCTGCTGGCATCTTGTTCCTTTGCAGCATCCTTGGGGTGGTTTTCTCAGTGTTTTTCAATGCAAAATATTGTTGTAGAAATATCTGCAACTCAGGTCACTGTACCATCATTTGCCACAGTGTGGAGCCAGCTGATAGGGCTACATTGTGTTCCTGAAAACTTTTGTCTGTACTCTGAAAGTTTTGTTCAGCTGTGAAGGTAGTACCTATTCAAACGTATAATTGTGAAGAGATTACTTTTTACTTAAACTTTAAACCTGATGAAAACATATATTAACAAACATGGATTTCTATGGTATAGTTTGGAACCTACTCCGAGAATCTGTTTTAGTGGTGCAACTATGACATCTTGAGCTGTCATCACTTGGCAGAGCCACATTCACCCTGGCAAAGGGTGCAGAGGTGATAGTTCTGACTGACACACAGTCAATACTTAGACAATGAGGGGTGCAGGAGGGCTGTGGTTACTCTTCCACTCAGCAAGCTGGAGCAGTGGTGATCTTGTACTGCTCAACATCAGCTCTATTTTGTTTAATACTTTATCCACAGCTAAATTATTCTGGCTTTGGAGAAAGGAAGTCAGAAGGGGAACTAAGAATTTCATATCATGTGAACACTGTAATACACTACAGGGCAGCAAATGTTGCACTGATGGTATGCTTAAGTACTGAGATATTTTGAGAATTGCTGTAATACCAGTTGTGGGAGTCATTTGGTTTGCTTTGGTGCACAGACTGTACTGACATTTTTTGCATGGTTACATATTTTAGTACTTGTGCCTTTTACTTCTCTGTTGTGAAGATGCATTTTCACATTTTATTTCCTGTTTTGGGCACTTTTGATATACACCTTTTTAATTTGATCTTCATATCTGGTTTCCATGTGATGTACATGTGTATATATAAAATAGATCAGATTTGTATTCATGTGCCTCTGAGATGTAAAAACTACTCATTTTGTACAGGTTTTTTAGAAGCACTAGGTCATGGTCTAGATTATGTAGCAAATGAAATTCAACATAATTAGCAGCTCTCTGTCTTTAAGAAATGTTGTGTCAGATGGCTGGTCTCTTTTGTAAGGCAGTGTCTCATGCACACTCCCCGGGTTTATTGTTGTAATATCATTATGAGATCCATTCTATCCACTTGTCGGTTTTAGTTAATTCAAAATAATAAAACACCTAAATCAATGTTATGGTTATGACTTGGCAGTTACAGTTTTTATTTGCACTAAAGCAAATTTGCTCCTTTTTATACTTGAATGGACACCAGACCAAAACGTTATTTGAACACATTGCCCACTTCAGGTTGCCTTCAGTCTGGGGTTATTTTTGTGGGGATGGACGAGTGATTTACTTTGCCCATTGAAATGGAAAGAGGAATAGCATTACCAATTCATAGACTGTCTTTCTTAGAGAGGGCAAATGCTTTAGATGATTTCTCCTGTTCCCTCCATGGCTTCTGTGGCGGCATTTTGTAAGGCCAAACCCTGGATCTGCGTGACTGGAGACCTTCCTCTTGGAGATGTGAGAAACTGAGTGTGTCACTTTCCACATTTTGGCTGCTGAGGAATAAACTTCCTTTGGGGTTTGCAGCCCAACACTCTCCTGAGGCATTTGGGAAGCTAAATAGACGCGTTGTGAGACTGGGCCATCCTAGAGGTGTCCTTCCCTCCCATCGACCTGTTCTTGAGCTGCTGCTTTCATTTCTTGAGCGCTGACCCCCTTATCTGGTGAGGTGCTTGAATTGTTCCCTCTCCCCCATCTTGTGGTTTATCAATACCCCGCTCACCAGCCCCTGGACACAAAGAGGTAATAAACTGTGCTAAGTCACAAGAAAGAAATCGTAAGTATCCCTGAAATGTCCCAAAACACGAAGTTTTTTGAACTATAAACTATTACATTCCATTCTCATGGAGCAGCATTTTTAACTGAGTTTGGCACCTGCTTGGCATTATAGAGCTGCCTTAGGAGCAAGGAGCTGTGTTTATGTTTTACTTCGTTCCCGATCCCCGCCGTGCTGGGAAGAGGCCTGAGGGGGAGCTGTGCCATGGCCGGGCCCAGCGGCGGCTCCCAGGTGTGCCCGGAAGGGGCCGGGGGGTGGTGTAAGCCTCGGGCAGCGGCCGGGAGCTGCGGCACATCGCCCGGGCAGCGCGGACCAAAGGGGCCCCCCGGCCGAGGGGTCACCACCGCGGCAGGACGGCGGAGGACGCAGCAGTGCCCGCGGGGCCCCCTCACCAGCGCTCTGAGGTACGTTTTGTTCAGTTGTCACCGGTTTGAGGTGCCAGGCACACTGGCACCTTCCCGGGGGGTGGGTATTTTAACTGCTGGAGTGAAAAATGGCCTACGAAGTGCCTGGCTGTTTTGGTTCAAGGCTGCTTGCTGTGAGGGGAGGGCGCCTCGGGGGTGTCTGTGGGCACCGCTGCTGAGGAGAGGGGCCCTTTATTTAGGGGAGGCGCTGCAGTCGAGGGGCAGCCGCCGTCAGACCGCAGAGGTGCTGCTCACGGGGAGAACGGGGCCCCGGTGATGTAGCAGAGTGGCTCCAGGGGGGAAGCAGCCCTGTGCAGCTCCCTGCCCGGGCCTGGACTGCCGGCCTGCAGCCTGCGGGCGGGAAACCATGAGAGACCGCCCTGCCATGGCCGCGGGGTTGTGCCTCCACAGGTGGGTTTAATGGCGTTGAGGTCTGCTTTGTGAAGAGCTGCTGCTCGCACAGCCAGCCTGCTTCCGCAGGTGCTGTTCGTGCCCTTGATGGGGAAAAATGCAACCGTTTTGCACGTGTGTGAAGGATAATGGAGGGTGTAAAGCCAGAGAACTAGGCCTATGGAGCCTAAGGTGGTAGGCTCAGCCTGCAGCTGCCCTCAAAGCAAGGGAAAGGGGACTTTGAAAAGGCTTCAGTGTTGAGTTCAGGCTTTGCAGGACAAATGTTTTCCTTTAAAAAGCATTTTGATGATTTTGAAGTGATTATGGTGGGCAAACTGCTTCGATTTGGCTGTCAGTAGTTTTTGAACCTGGTATACAGCTTTTACAATATCATCCCGTGTGGTTGCTGGGCAGCTTTTCTCCCCGGTAGGTACAGGTATTTGGGAAAGTGTATGAATAATCCATGGAGCAGCCTACCTGTGTGTTACTTTCCCAGGCTTCCCTATTCCCATGTTCCTCATGGCAATGAGGTGCTGGATAGTCAGATTTATAACAGGTATAACAGGAGGCTCAAAGAAAACTGCCTGCTGTGTATGCTAAACCATGTCACCAGAGAGCAGGGAGCAGTGGTGGTCCCAAATCTGAGGCTAAGCCCAGGCTAACATGCTGCACTAGTGACCTACTGCCAGATCACTCACTCGTATGCAAGAAAGACACACTGGGGAAGTAAATCAGCTGTTACTCTGGGGATAGCGTACATCAAGAGTTGCTAACAAATGACCTTGTTCTTACTGTGCTGGGAAGATCACTTTGCAACCAGGAGTTAAAGCTCAGAACTCCCTGGGAGGTGACTTTTATCTGGCTCATATCTTTTGGAGGGAAGGAGGTTTTGAAGCCGGGCAGAGGCTGAATGAGGCAGTAGCAGAGTAGGAAATAGATTGCAGGAGCTTTGACTCCTGAAAGCTTGGACGGTGGCAAGGCAAACTGTTACAGATACAGAGAGGAAGCGCATCTTGTGTGAGCGCCGAGTGAGTGCACTGGCCAGCCCCTGTAGTCTGGCAGCAGGCTGTGATCTCATGTTGTCTTGACAGACATGTTTTGTTCACATAGCATTCTCAAAGCTGTGACTTTGATGCTTTCCCTTGTTCTGTTTGCTGTTCTTGATGGCCCGTGTTCCAATGTTTTCCCGATCCCTGATGGTAGATGGGGGTCTGGAATGCATCACTCCACTCTAAATGTCTTCTGACACATGTAATGCAGCAGGGACTCTCCTAGCTTGCATAACTCAGGGTTAGTTCTGTCCTTGGAGCCAGCTGCTTTTTGGATGCAAAAGAGGGGTTAGAATATATGACTAGTAAATTGAAGATTGTCCCAGATGTATAACTGCTTGGGTTAATGGTGATTTCAATAGAATTTTGCAGTGGTTATTTGTCTTTTGGTGTAGTGCTTAAATCCTTATTCCCTCACACCACAGTCTTTGTGCCTTAGATTGCTAACAGACAAGGTAGTTAACAGTTTGATGCAATAGCATGTAATGTGAGGCTTGCAACTCATCGAGCAGACTTTCTGAAAAGAAAGAAAAGCTGGGCTGTGGCACCAAGTGAGGTAGATGGAACTTTACTGTTTAAAGGCTGTGCTCAGGCTGTATGGTGTAAGACTTGTATTGTAACACAAGAAATTGCAGGTGTTTCCTCACAAGTCTCTCTTGGCCACTGTGTGGCTTTCCTTGATGTGCTGGCGCTTTTATTTAAAACCTGAATGGTCACCATGCAGGATTGCTCTCGGCTCTCAGTAATCCTTCCGTCTGCGTGACAGAGAAATCGCCCCCAACCTTCAGCCTTCGGGATCGGTCCGAGCTCTGTGCAAAGCAGAACTTGGGGGGGAGGGGGGGGGGCTGCAGAAAAGCAGCAGCTGAGGAGTTTGCCTTCATGCGCGGGAACGCTGTGTAATACTGTGGGGGTTGAAGGTGCGGCCCCGAGGCCGGGCGGTGGGTGCAGCGGAGCTTTCCCCCAGCAGAGGACGGCCGGGCTCTTCGCATCGCTGCTGCCGGAGCAGGGAGGAGGAGCAGCGCGTCCGGGCTGCCAGTGCGGGAGAAAGTGCTTCAGCGCCGGCCACAAAGCCCGGGGCCGCGGAGGCTGCGGGACGTGGCTGAAAACCATCCGCGAGTCCCGGAACCCCGCCAATCCTGCGGCCCGGCTCCGGCTGCCCTGGGATGCTGTGCGGTATGGAACCCCAACCTCGGCGTCACAGGCCGGCCTGGAAACACTGGGCACAGTGTATTAACACCTAAAAGTGAGATTTACTCTTTGGAAAGCAATCCTTTCTCTTTGGAATGAGCCGTTCAGCCCCCACGTGTGTTACTGGTTTGTGAAAGGAGCACGTTGCAAGTGCAGTACGTGTTCTTATAGTAGAGGTTGTGTGACTCAGACCTGATCAGACAGGCGGTGGTGCCAGGTTACAAATTCCTAGGTATAAAGTAAAAATAGGGCTTGTATTATGTCAGATTGGTAGCAGGTTCTAACTGTGCCTGGATTTTCTTATTTTCTTTTTGTTTGGTTTATGGGTTTTTTGCTTACAAAGCCAAAAAATACTGAGTCGTTTTCTGCCACCCAGTGATGTTTGAAATCTAAACACCAGAAAGAAACATTTCAGTGCAAAGCTAAATAATGGTTCAGAACCACAGGCTCCTGCCCTATAGCCACTGGTGATAAAAACGAGAGCTGATTCATTTCTTGGATTTTAACCAAGCATTAGCCATAAGACTAAATATTTGGTAGCTGGAAACCCAAAGGAGGAAATATTAATAATGTAGTATTGTATTTATGATTTATGCTATTATGATTTTACTATGTAAACAGAAGATAATGGGATTTAAGTAAAATGTGAGAACAGAGTCTGAATATCAGGAAACACTTCCTGACACAAACCCACGTTAAGACTGCTTGATACCGTCCCAAGGGAAGGGGTGGAAACGCTGTTGCTGGGCTCCCGGAGCGCGGGGGTGCACCAGCCTGGGCCCGTGTGCGGCGTGAGCGGGGCTGGCTCCCACTGCTCCTGCTTTGCGGGAAGCATCCCCCCGTCCCGAACCCGGCAGCTGGGGCCAGCGCGCTCCCTCGTTAGCAGGTGCCCGACACGGGAGAGCAATACGGCTTTGTGAGCTCTGCGCTTGGCTGGTTCCGTCCAGAAGAGCTGCTGTTTCCATGGGGGACTCCGTGAGTGTAGCGATGCGCACCTTCGCTGTCAGGAGAAACATCGGGAGGTGTCTGTCGGGAGGAAGAAGTACAAATGTTCGCCGGTAATTTCGTGGTCTTTGAGCACCGGTGCGGCCGTCGCTGCTGGTGTCCGGCGGGCAGGGCGGCTGGAGCAGGAAACGCGTCGTGAAGCATCTCCTGCAGGGGCCGCTGTCAGCCGCGCTCTGCAGGCGGGGCTCCCGTTCTGCCGCTCGGGGCGGTTCCTCGGGGCGGTCACGCCCGTTCCAGGTGCCCCGCCCCGCGCCTGCAGGAGCCCCCGCGCACCGGGCGGGCGGCGCTCGCCGTCCCGTGGTGCCGCGGCCGCTCCCGGTG
>JANRGW010040497.1:6993-38642 GCA_024733675.1 Psilopsiagon aymara | reverse complement strand
TTCAAGGCCAGGTTGGACATAGCCTTGGGTGATATGGTTTAGTGTGAGGTGTCCCTGCCCATGGCAGGGGGGTTGGAGCTAGGTGACCTTAAAGTCCTTTCCAACCCTAACTTTTCTGTGATTCTGTTCTATGATTCTATATCGGGGACGTCGGTCAGTGGAAAGCTGAGAGAAGATCATGAGGGGAGAGCAGGGACGGCCATGGGTCGTGACGGGTGGCTATGAGGGGAGGTCTTGAGGGGAGATGATGGGTGGCCATGAGGGGTAGTGGTGGCAGCTGCCTAGTGTGGGGCTGCTATGAGGGGGCAGATGAGGGGTGGATGTGACTGGGGATCATAAGGGGCAGCCATGAGGGAGATCATTTTTCCGTTAGTGACTTGTGTTAGTGGTGTGTTTGGCAGTCCTGTGGTAACGATTGGGCTCCATGATCTTAAAGGTCTTTTCCAACCTAGTTGATTCTGTGTATTGTTCAAGTTTATTTTATAGGCAAATAAGTTAATGTATTGCATGAAAAATACATCTGAGATTTTGGACAAGGCTCTTGTCCAGTTGATTTATTATTAAAAATAACTCTGTGTAATGCTAAGGACTAATTCCTTGGTAAGAGTGATCTCAGAAAATATAAAGGTTAATGAAATATTCATGAGGCTAAATATTTATTCTTACACCTTGTGTACACACCTATGAAAATGTAAGTAACAAATATATGGTATAAAAGTGACAGGAAAAGAAGTGCCTGTATTACATACTAGAATAAGATATTACCAACAAGTACATCTCGGTAGGAACTTTGCAATGATGCATTTTGGAATTTTATAGAGGGTATATCCAAAGAAGGCATATGGGTTCCTGCCCCAGTTAACAGACCTAGAACTTGTTGGAAACTGTGGGTTGTGTGTAACAGGAAGGATTCTGGATTGGAAGCCACCCAGAAGGCAAGTGTGAGGAATAGTAATGGATTTCAGGAGCTGTATAAGCAGAAAAAGGTTCAGGAGAACTGAGCTCGAGTTCTGCTGTTTGACAGTATGAAAAAAGAACACCAATTGCATCCCACTTGAAATGTGCTTTTTGCTTAAGTAATTTTTATGCCAGCATATTTGTCGGTTTATTAGATACAGTGGAGTGTGAGGTTTTCTTACGTTGTAACTTGAGCTTGTTGGAAAGCTAAAGCAAGAAGATCCATCTTGCAAAAAGACCCATCTTTCAAAAAGAAACTTGTTTTAGTGTGAAATAGTCTGTGTAGGACATCTTTGTAAAATATAACCATGAGAAGCACGAATCATGATGTCTGGGGAGCGTTGTATGCTAAGCAGTGTTCGAGTTGGTGAAACTGAAATGAGACTGCCTGAGCAAGTAGGCTCAGATGGAGAAACTGTTGAATTCTGAGGCATTGGAGGTTAGGGGTAGGGTTGGAGTATGTTTTGATGGTGTCATGCTGAAGGACCTAAACAAAAGTGAATATACTAATATTTCTAAGCAGTTATGAAATAGGTGTACTTTTTTTGTATGTGCACCTACTATTCTGAAGCTTCTTGCCTTTTTTTTTCTTTGCCTTTTTTTTTTTCTTTTCTTTTTTTTTTTTTTTTCATTTGTCAGTAATCAGAATTTTAGTTTATTTCTTCCTTTGGGAGAAATGTCCAGCTATTTTTATAGGCAGCAGTGGTCATCAGCTGAGTCTGAAATTCTGTTCTCTGGGAAAAACGAACAGAATAATTATGTGTCTTTATTCCTGTGTTTATGAGCCCCAGGTTTTAAATAGTTCCCCAAGTATTCTGACTTCTAGTTGATACATCCCACTTCTGTGAGATCAAATCTGCGTTAGCCTGATGACATCACTTAGGAAAGGTGCAGCTTGGTTCTGGTTATCTTTAGAAGCTGTGGTTCATAACTAGATGCTGACTGTCATTGCTGAATCCCGTATAAGCCTTTTAATTGATACTTTTCCTGAAGTCGTTGTAGAGGAAAAAGATAATGGATACCTATTTAGGGTAACTTTAAGTTCCTGAAAGACCTAGTATTTTCTTAGGCTTATTTTGGAATTCTAGAGAAAGAACAAGGACATCTGAAGTTAGCCTATATTTTAAAAGAGGTCTGTTTGTGAATCTGTTGGTCCAACTGTGTTTATCCTTAAGTGGCTTAAATTTTTTGCATATGCATGATCCATTTAGTGTAAGAGTTCACAAAAAGAAAAAAATAGAACCCAAGTGGAAAAGTTACAGGCCTGTGATCATTCAGGCTGATTATTACAGAGGTGTTTATTATTAGCAAGCATGAAACTTTAGCTTTTTGAAGTGGGCAGAATTCAAGAATTCTGTAAAGGTGTTTATTTGTAGTTTGTTTGGATTTGTTTAGTGTTGGTTTTTAATATTGTTTTAGGTATCTAAACATATTAGTCTTAATGGGTGAAGTGGTTTTTTTTAGTAACAATTTGATTATTCTAAGTGGTAAACTGTCTATTTCTGCTGCTTCTTACAGAGCTAAAATCATCAGTATTTGAAGACTGCAAGAAAGAGGAAGAATGGAAGGTATAATTAGTGTTACTGTTTTTAAGAATATTGGAATCACTTGAACAAGTAATCTGTATAGCTGAGAACAGAAAAAAAGTATCATTTAATAACTGGCACTTTCACTTAGAAGTATTTTCTATGCAGTTGTTGGATTTTAGTTCTCTTAACTCAGTCTGTATAATACATAATGATAACTCAAGGTCTAGAATCATAGAATGCTTTGGGTTTGAAGGGACCTTAAGTATCAGCTAGTTCCAACCTCCTGTTGTGGGCAGAGTCACTTTCCACTAGACTAGGTTGCTCAAAGCCCCATACAACCTGGTCTTGAATACTGCCAGGGATTTGGCCGCCACAGCTTCTCTGGGCAACTTTTGCCGGTGTCTCATCACACTCACGGTAAAGAATAAAGGAACACAAGTGGTTACTTGCCTTGATTGGTTTTTAATTTTTTTGGGGGAAACAAGTTGGAAGCTGTTTCTGTTTATCTTTTATTTTGAAAGACGTGTACTTCATTTATTTCGAACATGATGCTGCTGTGCAATGCAAGTGGAGCAGGATTCAGCAGTGTGATATCTGTTAAAGCTGGTTAAGCTGTAAAGCAGTTTAAGAGTTAGCAAGTGCAGACATACATAAGCAGGCTGTGAGGAAAATTAGCAGGAATTCGAAAGACCTGTGTCAAAGTGAAAGTTTTAAAATACTTTCTAGAGGGAGTAGTGGGGAGAAGCTACATTTAGGATGCAGCTCATCTTTTGAAATCCTGTATGTAGAGAGCTGCTTTCTGATGCTATTTGAGATTAATTTCCCACTGCAAAGTTGCTATATGTGGGTGATGGTACAGATACCAGCTATATGCAGGTGAAAATGCAGAGTAATAAAACAGATTTCAGCTTCAAATTTCCATGGCAAGTTGTTAAGGAAATAACATGGGTTTACTATAGCCAATTAAACTATCTGAATACTTGTGGATTTTTTTAATTAGGTAATGCTTTTGGATGATTATACTACTAAATTACTGTCACTGTGCTGCAAAATGACTGATCTGCTGGCAGAGGGTATCACAGGTAGGCATTGTTCTTTTTAATATACAGATGCAATATCCTGATCAGAAAAAGTGAAAAAATAAAATTGATGGTACCCTTGTAAGAAATTGTCAATTTTGTTGATGAAGACAAGTAACTATAGGATATTAGACTAACAGACTTTCTGGTTGTACGGTCGTTGCCCAGTTGAGCATTTTCATTATTTTTAATGCAAAATCAGATGTTTTCTCTGCCTGGAAGCTAAAGCCTTTTCTTTGGTAGTCTTTTTTGTTAAGGATTTCAATAAGTTTGAGGTTGTTTGGTATTTGTTTTTAAGCTTATTAAAATTCAGGTTTGGTTGGGTGTGGGGCTTTTTTGGGGGGTGGGTGTTTGCTAATGTTAGCAGTGGGGTAAATGAGAAAGATATCTGTCATGGAGTTATCTTAAGGATATCTGTCAGTTGAAGTTAAGGAAAAACAAGAGTTCAGTTAAGTTTTACAGGAATGTTAGTAAAACATACAAACGGGCAAATTACTCTCTGCATTTCTTCCTGATGTGCTCTGTAAATCAGTAATATCTGCTGCTTCAAATTCCTTTATGCTCATGAACAGTAGAGTTAGGAGGGCAGAGAAACACAAGTACTGAAGTCAGAATGAGAACAGGAGACAATAATTAGACAAACTGAGAGGCATTTCCAAGCAATGGATATGATAGAGGCAAGAATATAAATTTGAGTTTCATGTTGTTGAGATATATTTTAGTCTCTTCTGAAAGCTAGAAAGCTTTCTGTAATTTAAAAAAAAAAGCCCACAAAAAAACAACCAAAAATTGTAACTAAGTTATATCAATGATTAACTAGAATAAATCCATAAGCAACATTAATAGTAATAAGATATTAGCCACTGTCAAAAGTGAGTAATAGCTGGATTGTGATAGATCTCAGTTATGCAGTGTGCCTATTTAGGTATGACTTCGTTTTTGTGCAAGTGTTTTTAAAAATGTCTTTTCTCTCTTGTGAATCTCATGGGCTTGTCCTCCCTAAGACTTTTAAAAAAACAGACAAGTATGGTTTGCTATCATGAAAGACTTACTAGTTGCTTTTTATGATGGACCTTTATGTAATGTTTGTTACTGTATCATCCTGCCATACTTTTTTGTTCCTATGTTTTTATTTTGTATTTTGAGTACAAGATGTGAATCATTTCTTTTTCATTTTCTCTTTTTTATTTTTATTTTATTTTTTATTTTTAATTAGCTTTAGGCTTAGAGTTTTAGAAGCAGTTTTGTAAGAGAGTGTTTTTTAGACTTGGTTATTTTTCCAGTAGTACGAAAACTCTTCTTATTCCAGCTATTAAGTGTAATTCTTCTGGAATAGTAGCAAAGCCGTATACATTTCCATATACATTTTTGTAGTGTGTTTTTAATCATAGAAAACACTACTTATCCTTTGTGAGAAACCTTCGGTGAGCATGTATCCTATTCATCAGTAGGAAACCTTCTATTTTTAGTGAGTATGTTACTGAAAAGAACCTGTCTTTCCACTTCCAGATGTCTGACATTACTTATCTTCCTTGTTCCTCCCCCTCGAAATTACTGAGCAGCATGAATCACTGCATTCTCAAGCTAGTGTACTGCAACACTATATAGTAATGGCTTTACTAAGCAGAGAAAACCAAGAGTGGAGTGAAACTGATTTGATGAAAAGGTCTAAGTTTTGCCTGCCATTATATTGAAACACAGTAAGTGCACAGGAGATAGGCAAACAGAGGACGGAAGAGGCTGTAGTCCAAAATGGTGCCTTGCATGGTTTATTCCTCGTTCTCCTTTATGTGCTGGAAAAAGGAACACTCTTGCTGAGTCAGTTCTCTTGCAAGATATTTCATGCTGAGCCCCTTGGTTTGAGCAGGTTTGTATTGCCATACATATTCTGTGTCAGGGCAAAAGTCTGCTTGTGTACAACAGCCAGGAAAAAGATTAGTCGTATAGTTTTAGGTGGCGCTAGACTGAGAGTTGAATAAGTGTTGTGGTAACTTGCTCGATTGAAAATAATAAACAAAAAATCAAGGCTAATCATTGCCACTAATTTTGTGGACAGCTTGGTGTTATTTTTTTTATCACTTCTAAATTAAAATATATGTGTTGCTTTCCTTACAGATGCCTAAAGCTCTTAAACAAAGTTCTTTAATAAAAATGTATATTTCTTACTTTATAGTGGTGGAGAATGTATATAAAAACCGTGAGCCTGTCCCACACATGAAAGCAATATATTTAATAACTCCCACCAAAAAGGTTAGTATTTTAAAAAAAGTGTAGCAAGATCTTTCAGACTGAAAAAGTAATCTTATTTTAAGACAGTCACTGTGTACAACTATATAGTATTTAAGTTTTGCTTTTTTGTGTGATACTTCTCTGTGTGATACTTAATTTTCCATGATGAAAAGGCAATGCAGCATCACCATAGAGCATGTTGCAAACATGTACTTTTTCAAATAGGCACTGTTTCATTGCTTGCATAGTAGTCATCTCACTGAGAGAGATGCTGTCTCAAAAGAGTGATGCAATACATGAACAACTTAAGTCCAAGTAATGGCTCTTTATTAGAGATTATTCTTACTCCATAAAGTTTCTTGAGAGAATAAATCGCAGCACAGAGGTGGGAAATGAGGCAAGTATCCTGCTTTGTGTGTTTCCTAAAGCGATCCTGGTGCACAACTGACTGTAATTTTTTGTTATTATTAGGCTGGAATTAAAGTCTTCTTCTTGAGTGTTTTATTGTATGTTCATTTGCAGTATTCCTGAGTTACTGTGTAGTTAACTGGGCAGGAGGGAGAGGAGGGAGAGGTTTGGTTTGGTATGTGGGGAAAAGCAAAAAACTAATGTGTGTTCTTTTTTTTTTTTCTTTTTCTTTTTTTTTTTAACTTATTTTTCCCACCTCCCGAAGTCTGTAGATGGACTTATTGATGACTTTATCTCTAAATCATCCAGCAGATACAAAGCAGCTTATGTATATTTCACTGACTGTAAGTAAACTTTTCTGTTGTAGTTTGGTAACTTCATATAGGTAAATAAGTAGGCTCCTCAACTTTCTTTACTGCAGTTTAGTATGTGAAAATCAAGTTATGATTCTTGAGAGGATAGGAGACTCTAGTCATTAACCATATTTGGGTTGCCAGGATGTGGTCACCATGCTGTATGGCAATAGTAGTTTCTTGCATGATTACCAAGCAATGTTGATTGTTCCCCACCTCAGCTTTTAATTTAGGTAATCTATTATTACCTTTAAAGTAATCACATCTTCTCTGATGTTAGAGACTGTGGAAGAAGACAAATCAAGTAAAACTATGTATCTCATGTAAACTAAATAGTACTCAAAAATACAAATGTGTAGGAATTTTCTTCAGGAACAGTGTTTTGTAGTGGGCTATTTTAGATAGTTCCTTCAGACAGTTTTTTCCTGTTCCTGAAAGAAGGTGCCTACTTAGCCCTTGCATGCATGACATATTGCAAAGCAGAGTCAATTAGTGACTGTGCGGCTTATGTGACTGCGTATACCTCTGCAGACAGCGTGACTAAAATGGCATGTAAAGAAACCCAAATGTGCTGCTGAGGGCAGAGATGGAGTTGTGGCTCTCTCTGGATGGGGCGTATCTGCTGCCATGTGTTCTCAGAACAGTTAACCAAATTACTATCAAAACCACCTTGGTTTCTTGTATGATTTTATGCTGATGAAGCAATTCTTGTTCTGGAAGAATATTGTTATCTTGCTGTATGTCCTTTGTTGCAAATGTTCAAGCTTTCAGTTTGAATGCTTGCCAGAACTTTTCATATCAGGAGTTAGAGAAACAGCTATGTCATTTCCAGTATTTGTGTCATCCAAGTAGTGCATAAATTCAGTTTCTAGAGTGGAATCCAATGTAGCCTGAATACATTTCAGATATATAATTAAATTGCACATTCCTGTGTCTTGCTATTTACACATCATTTTTCTGTTTAACCTTTTTGTGGCTTGGGAAAATTTTCTCCTATATATGAGAAGAAATAGCAGAAACTTTTGCTTTGATAAATCCAATATCCTTCACTGCTGCAGACTGCCCATGAGTGTTCTACCACTTTGTTTGCCAGAAGCTAGTAAAAATATTGCCAGTGATGCTTCTTGAAAAAGATCGCAAACACAATATATTGGTCGTACAATCATGCGTTGTTTTTTACTTCAGGAAAATTTGGCAACTTTTTAGTATATTATTGTAAATGAGTTCTTAATTTGGAGTGGTTTATTCTGAATGCTGTAAAGCTTCTAAGTAAACAGCTAGAATATACACAAGTGACTTATAGTTACCGCCTTTCTCCTAGTTTGTCCTGACAACCTCTTCAATAAAATTAAGTCTTCCTGTGCAAAATCAATAAGGAGATGCAAGGAGATCAATATTTCCTTCTTCCCATATGAGTCTCGGGTAAGTTTCAGTCTTTATCTCGACAGCAGAAAATAGTCTGGAGGACTAATTTCATGTGTCGATGACCTGCTAGAAAACAATTAAATAGAATGTAGTTCTTGGTTTTGTTTTTTAGCTGACACTGTATGTGAGACTTGGTGCCATTTTGGCATATTTCCAGTGCTGGCCTGTATTTTTCAAATGAAAACAAATGCTTTTGTACTCAAAAGCTTACTGTGTGCACCTGGTCTCTTTTCCAGACTGGGAGTCAGTAGCAATAGAGATGTTTGTGAAGGTGTCTGTCCTTTAGGAGTATTCTGGCTCATCTTTAGTAAGCAGTGAAGTTTGTTACTGCTTATACTGAGGTGTTCTTTTGACAAACTAGGTAGGTTAGTGCATAGGAATAAGTAAAGCTAGCTGCTTTGTGAAAGTCAGAATACGAGTGCAAATGGATCAAGAGAACTGAAGGGGAACAGAGTAAAGCCACAGTCTCAACAAAAGACAAACAAAGCCTGTAACAACTTCATGAACTCTTTCTTGAGAGGAAAACATGGAAATCCATGTCTTGTCAAATAAAAATTGGAAGCCACCTATGTCAACTGTGCTTTCCATGTCAACTCACACAGCCTGTGCTGTGTGGAGAAATAATTTGTTGCTCATGGACTTTATCAGATACAGAAGGCTGAAATGCACTGTAATACTCACTGATACAGTGAAGTCCCCAAACTCTGTCCCTATTGGAAACTGTGCAACTAAGCGTAGATGTTTCCCACAAGTCTTCCTTATTTTCTTCAAACCTTATGAACATATTAAAGGTCAGAACTCTTGTGTATTCAAGTGGCAGGCAAATGTAGGGGTGATTGCTGCTTTCTATGCCTTACTGTGATGCAGTTTCCTAGTTTGACAGCACAGGCCTTTTTACACTGAAGGTGTTTTATTATTTAGATTGAGAAACCATCAGAGGATGGCTCAGCTTTACATGCTGAGAGTATCACATGATATGGAATATTGCTTCGGTCAGTTGGCATCAGCTGTCCCAGCTGTGTCCCCTCCCAGCTTCATGTGCACCCCCAGGCTGCTTGCTGGTGGGGTGGTGTGAGAAGCAGAAGAGGCCTTGACTCTGAGTAAACAGTGCTCAGCAGTAACAAAAACATCCTTGTGTTATCAATACTGTTTTCAGTGCAACTCCAAAACGTAGCCCTGTGCCAGCTACTATGATGAAAATGAAGTCCATCCCAGCCAAAACCAGCACAGGGCTATTTTTCTGAAGTTGCACATAAGCAGCATTAATTTTTTCTCATTTTTAGTTTAGTTTTGGATTCTCAGTATTTTGGGTTGTGAGAATATTTTGAATCCCTTTCAAAGAATCAGAGGATGCTAACTGTTTTTCCTAATTTAAAGTCTGTGGGCTTGCTTTCTGATGTTATGTGAGTAAACAATCAGACTGTGCTCAGGACAAAGTCCAAGTGATTACCTACTAGAATGAAACCAAATCTTTACCTGGATGGTCGTTCTTCTTTGGCTGTGTAGTTACAGAGTCCATCTGAAGCTGGAGAAAGTCCATTTACTGACAATGGGATTTGTTCTCATGTTTGCATTACATTTATTAAGCTGTTGAAAAAGTTTTTCTTCTGTGTAGTATTAAACATATTCTGTCAAGGGTTAATGTTTTTAAAGAATTTCAGTCCTTGGAGGTAAAGTTCTAATATAATAAACATATAATATATAAAATTCTATTTTAAACAAATTTACCATGATACCTTCTATGATCATTCTGGTATTGCATTGTATGGCTCTGTATGAGAAACTGGATGGTATTTAGTTCTGCCTGACATGGGTCCTTTCATCTTTACAGACAGTAAGCAATTTGAAAAATACAGTAATTTAAATAGGGGAGGAGAGTAATAGAGGAAAAGAGTATTAAGAACAAGAAACATGAGCTTAACAGGACAGAGAAAGGGGACGGAAGTGTTTTTGTTGTTGTGGGAGTTTTATAATGGCATTTTGCTCCAGAATGTTTTTAAAGTATTAGCATTATTTATTTTACCATATAATTTATAATTACACAAATCAAATTTTTTCTTTTTTTTTATTGTTGTGCTTTGCGTAGGTATTTACTCTCAATGTCCCGGATGCATTCTACCGTTGTTATAGTCCAACTCTGGCAAAGACAAAAGATAAAGATGCTGTAATGCAAGTAATGGCTGAACAAATTGTTACCTTATGTGCCACGCTAGATGAGAACCCAGGAGTACGATACCAAAGGTGGGACAAAAATAGCATCACACAGTGTGGTTGCTTTCACTTACTGGACTTCTCACATTGTTTGGTAGTAGCCTGAGGCTGCATCCTGGTTTCCTTTATTGTGGATTAATTGTTTTTAAGCCACAGGTCTGAAATAGGCAATGACAGGAATTTGTGAAGTGTAAGTAGAACAATGTATTATTTTTCTGAGTGTGTTTGTATAAAGGTACTAACTATATCCTGGTTTGTTATGAATTGTTTGTTCTGTGTTTGATCAGTAGAAATTGGAAATAGTTAGAATGGAGTTTGGAAACTGCTCACGAAACCAGAGGCTCACGCTGTGGAGTTCTTTCTGTTCTAATGGTAGCATTTTAGTGATTTTAATGAAGAAAATTTAACTTGTTTTTGCATGGTTCCTTTTTTCCCAGTGGACCATCTGATAAAGCCTACAAACTTGCAGAACTGGTTGAAAAAAATCTTGAGAACTACTACAAAACTGATGAGAAAAGCCAAATAAAGGTAAAAAGTGAACTAAAATGTTTGCTTATTTTTTATAAGTTTGGGGGCAAAGAAATAATCTTAGAGTATGTTTTGACAATAGATTCTACAAAACAAGATTTTATTTATTAATAAAGGCAACTAGTTGGGCTTTTTTGAGTGGGTTTTGAGTGTGGACACAGCTTAGAGGTCATAACTGAAACAATAAACCTGTATGTAAGCAAAAGTAATTTGTGTGATCAAACTAAGTGTACTTGAAAAATTGGCCCTATGATAACATAGGGGACAATACAAGCCTGAGGAAAAGCAGCTAACTTGTTTTAACGTCACCTTCCTTAAGGCTGTGGAAGAAGGGAATGTGTAGAAGGGACTTAATAGCAGAATTGAAATGGCTCCTATTGAGGGATTTATTGTCCACAAAGACAGCGCTTTTCACGTACATAATGTTTTTGATCTGTCACTATAGATTGGAGCAGATTAGGACTGCTGCCAGAATGCAGAAGTACAGGGGTAAACCATTCTAACTTAGTGCTATGCCACTCTGCCACAGAAATAAATGTACCTGGTGCTACTGCTGCTTCACTGAACCACAAAATGAAACGTTCAGTAGAGTGGTTGGATGTGAATTTTTCTGTATTTCAGAACAGTGTAGGTAGTCTGCTCTGAAATACAAGCAACACAAATACAAGCCAGTGGGAGGCCTTCTTTATTCTTCCTATACGTTTTTGTTCATTAGGTGAGATGACTGAGTGCATTGCAAAGGGCTAAGAGGATTGCCTTTAAAAGGGCTGTTTATAACCATTGTGTTGTGGTTATCATTCAAATATTTGTTTCTTTTTATGTTGAAAATGAGCACTTGGACTATACTTTGAAGGGATTTTTCAGTTATTTTTACAGAAATGTCTGCAGTGCTGTAGCTTATTTTAAATAGACTTAACATGCATTAACTTATTACTGTCTGTATTTAACTTTACATTTATTTGATTGCTTTCTAGGCTAAAACCCATTCCCAACTAATTATAATTGATCGTGGCTTTGACCCAGTGTCAACTGTCCTTCATGAACTCACCTTCCAGGCAATGGCATATGATCTGCTACCAATTGAAAATGATACTTACAAGCAAGTATTTAAAATTAAAAAATAAAATCTAAACCCTTTCGTCTTGATAAAATCTCTGGAATTGTTTAGCTGAATAGCGTCATAGCAATGTTAGCTGCTTATATTACGTAAGGGTTGCTTCACTTATTAGTCTTTTGAATTTCTGACTTCCTCTTTTTGTTAGCTTCCTCATTAGTTGAGATTAGGTGAGCTCCAACTAACGTTTTTGCCAAGTTTTGAGTCTAACAAATTCTTTTTTTTTTTTAATAAAACAAAGAACGTTGTACTAGACTTCAAGCAAAACCTTAGTAGTAGATGTTCAACTTCTCTACCTTTTTCTTTCATATTCTCAGCCTTCTTGGCCTAAAAGGCAAACAAGACCAGTAATTACATACTGAGAAGAAGCTTAGCTAATTGTAGGGAGCACTTACTTTCATAGTTCTGGTCATATAATTTTTGTAATTGTTATAATTTATGTATTTCTACCCTAAATGCACGTTTAGTTAAGCCACATTCAGTTTATAAGCTTTTTATCACTATTTGGCAGTGTGACGTGTTTTTGTGTAAGGTATGCACTTTGTCAGATTGTTCTGACACCCAAGATATTGGCAAGACTTGGCTTTGTGATGACCACTAGAGGAAATGAGACCTCATCATCTCAGTGTTTAGTTAAGCAAAGAGGAATGCTTATCTTCTGTCAAAAACATTGGGTGAATGTTTTCAATGAAAATGTAGAATTTGATGTATCTGAAATTTGCTGGGTATGGAAATGTAGCAGTGTTTTCTAAGCCGTCATGATCTGACTTGCACAATCTTGTAATTTTTTTTTTCTTCTTTTTTGCTCTCTGGCCATATACACTGTGAGTTTCTGTAAATGTGAAAATGTTGTGTAGTGTGGTTGTGGTTGCTTTATACTTTTGTTTGTAGAAAAGTAGTAGCTGGTTTGTAATACTATGAAGCATGGCTCTCGTATACATCAGGTAATTAGCCCTACTTAGTCTATCTTGTTGGTGAGTGGGACTTGGTTTCTCTTCAGAGATATGAAATGTCCTGGAGTAGATAGAGAAAGTGTGCCTTGTAATCTTAATGTGTATTACTTTGCATGCAGTTTGCATTTGAAGCCAAAGGGAGGTTAACATTGGAACCTGAAGAGAAATCGAGGTGCATGTAAATGTATGATTGAAATGTTGTTTACTGTTGGTTTAAAGGAATATCCAAGAAGCTGTTGCCCCAGAGTCAGTCTAAAAGTTGTCTACTGCTTCTATGTTCAAAGATGTAATCTGTGAAATCCTATGTAAATTATATTGTTGAGCCATATCTGTGTTACTGGGGGGGGTGGGGGTGGAACTCAAAATAACTCTCTGAATTTTCTCTTGGAAGATACAAAACAGAAGGGAAGGAACGGGAGGCAATTCTGGAGGAAGATGATGAGCTCTGGGTGAAGATTCGGCACCAGCATATTGCAGATGTGATAGAGTATGTGAATAGAATGACAAAAACTAGTTTAAAATGCAAGTTGCAGGAGTCTGAGATTGAATTATTTGAGCTGTTAATTAGGAATGCAGGCAGTAGTAAAGATGGTTTGCAATATAGACTGCAGCCTTTTAAACAATCAATGCCAAGGAGAAAACATACTTTAAAAAACAGAAATATGTCCAGAAGTGTATAATTTTACTATAAAATGTATATATATAATGTATACAAATATATATAAAGTATATAAAGTGTACAGTTTTACTGTATCTTAATTACAGTTCTTGAAGGAAATGGAAATAAAAGTATTTCCTGAAAAGTGTCTTCAAATCTTTTAAATCTGAAGGGATAATTTTGCATAAAGTACTAGCAAGTTGTTGCACCAAATGATGTGCTGGAGATATCAGAAACAGAATCTTTTAACTTAAATTTGTTTTCTTTGTCAAAAAACACTCTTCTCTGAAGCAGACCTGTATTTGAAGCTTTTGCTTTAATTCAGAAGTTTTTCTTTCACATTTCTGTTAAGATTTTAAGTGAAGATGTTGAATCTTTAAGAACTGCAGTGCTGTTGCATTTGATTACTTTCTTTTTCCTTTTTTTTTTCCCTTTTTTTTTTTTTCTCCTCAGGGAAATACCCAAACTTTTTAAAGAAGCTTCATCAAAAAGAAAAGCAGCAGAAGGAAAAGTAAGTTGTTTAAATTAGTAATTATTGTTGGTTTTCCTGGTAATTTAATTATTTTCAGCTGATCAGATTGATGTAATTCATGGACCTATTACAGGATTTAAGGCTTATCTCTCTGCCATTTTTTGGAGGGTGTGGGGGACCAAGGCTTCAACAGGGAGGGAAAATAATGTTAAATATTGGGAGGGGAAAAGCTTTAACTTGTGTCATTTCTTCACAGGTATCAATATCTGCTCTGACCCAGTTAATGAAAAAGATGCCGCTTTATCGTAAAGAGATCAGTAGGGTAAGAGGTCTTTTGTAATTACAAGCTCACAATAAACCATTTTGTACACTGCAGTTTTGTGTGTTGTTGAAGTCTAGTTCTGTCCTGTCATTTTTCTGTTAAGTGTGCTATATAACTTTTCTCCAAATTAATATGTTCACCTGTAGAATTGTGAGAAGAAAGCTTATTTCCAGGTGTTTCACTTTAGTGTGTAAAAAATCTACTTCAAATTTTTTGTGTGCTTTAAAGATGGAAACTAGTGTAGCTACTTAATGTTTTAAAAGGTATTATGGGAGTTCAGCTCTGTGAAGGACAAACCACACAAAATATGTGATGGTCCTGAAGGATAGGCAAAGGGTTAACTCTTGTAACCAGTAAAAATGATTGCTTCGTGTTTACAAAATAAGAGCAAGGTACTGAAGCTTGTAATAATTGTTTTGGTTTTGGTTTTCCAGCAAGTTATTCATCTTAACTTAGCAGAAGACTGCATGAGCAAGTTCAAATCTAACATAGAAAGGCTCTGTAAAACTGAACAGGTATGTTGAAAAAAACCCCACATACCAAGCAACAGCTTGCTACAAATGTGACTTGTTTGTTGGTAAGAGTAAATGCTTGTTTTCAACTGACAACAGTGGTGTGCCTCTTGACAATTTTTTTTTTTTTTTTTGGGGGGGTGATCAACTATAGAGAGAAAAGTATTCAAGCTAAGTGAGATAGACAAGGCTCTTACTCTGCCAATAAAGGACTTTTGTTTGTTGTCTTTAAATCTGGCTGATTTGTATAAGGATAATCTTTGTTTTCTTTGTTCAAAACTATTATGAAGTTGCCAGACTAAAATGTAAGCCCTTTTAAAATGTTTGGGAAAAGCATCTGCTAGGGTGAGGCATTGCATTGTGCTACTGATGTTGAGTTATACCTTACAATTTTTTATTTATGAGTTCTAAATATCAAACCGTTCGAAATCTGAGTGTTAGGTAGTGTTGTTATAATACTGTAACTATTGAAATAATGATGACAAAGACTTGTCATACTGAGTTTAGACTGACGCAGCTTGATAGTTTACTGAAAACTATCATTTCATAGAAATGCGTTTCAAAACACAAAAGTGGTGGGTTTTTTGTTTGTATGTGTGTGTTATTTTTTTTTGAATGACTAATCAGTGAACCACGTGGGTTTGTTTTTTTCCTTTGTTTTTGGTTTGGGTTTTTTTTTTTTTTCCCTTTAATTTAGGACTTGGCTCTTGGAACTGATGTTGAAGGTCAAAAAGTTAAAGACTCAATGAGAGTCCTCCTTCCTGTTCTGCTCAACAAAAGTCATGAGAGCTATGACAAAATTAGGGCTATTCTCCTGTACATCTTTAGCACTAATGGTATGATGAATTAATCTATTTTGTTGTTGTTTCTTTCAGTGGTATGAACTTCAGCTCAAGTTTAGGGGCCAGTCCAAAGTTTTGGCTAATATCTTTAGCTAAGTATCTGTGTGGGAGCTGATGGACAAGTTTGAAAGAAATACTGTCCATCTTGTGTAGCTTCTCTTCTTTCCAGTTACTAATGAGGTACTACTGGTGAGGAATTCAAACATTCAGTATAAGTGCAGATCTGTGCAGTGTTTCAGCATCATGCGTATTCTTCGATGTTGGCAACAGTTTAAATTTTCTCCTTTTCACTTGCTATTGAAGCTGCTGAAGGGGGAGCTCCATGTCTGTTACAACTCAAAAATTAACTTAGTGGGGAAGAATTTCTAGTAGAGGAGGAGGAAACTGGTATAATACTGCTTTAAGAAATCTATAATAATACTGAGGTTTAGTCTCAAAAATGGACAAAATTTTCTCTAAAACATTATTGTGTTCAAGTAGACTGTCCAAACAAACCAAAAGTCTTGACTAAGTTAAGAGCCCAGAATGTCGAAGACAAAACTGGGGTTAAATTACTCACTTTGTTATTAAGTTGCATGCTTTCCTTATGTCAAAGGAACTACCCAGGAGAACTTGGACAAGCTGATCCAGAACGTTCAAATACAAAATGACAGTGATATGATAAGAAATTGGAAATACCTTGACGTTCCTGTTATCTCCTCAGTAAGAATGTGTTCATTTGTTTTGTAATTTCCTGCAACCCAAGCACTTGGCTACAGCTCTCTTATCTTTTCAAAGTAAAGTAACTAAAATGTTCCCTCTAAAACTGTCAGCTGGTGACTGGAGCTACTTGGCTTTGAATAGTGCCAGCTTACTCAGTTCCTTGTCTCTGGAATTAGTACTTCTAGTGTATCCTGAATTCTACAGATATTAATCATTCATTGTTAATTCCTAAGAATCTCCTACTGATCTCCTTCCCGCCACTACTAATTGGTAATAAGTTTCAAAAATCCTAATCACTGTATAATATAACCTTGTTTTGAAAACCTTTTCAGTCTGCTGCTCAGCAGCATAAATACCCGAGGAGGGACCGTTCTTCAGAAGAAACTTACCAACTTTCTAGGTGGACGCCTGTCATTAAAGATGTTATGGAGGTAAATCAGACAAACGAATTAATGTTTGGGTGCAGTGCAGAAACTTATTCAAGTGGGCAGTTACAGCCAGATTTTTGAAGTTTCTTAGTATCTTGAGTTACTCCTCAAATGTTAACTTACAGATTAAATACACCTGTTTAGCAAAGTGATCACTTGTACACTGTCTGTACTATAGAATGTTAGCCTGCTGTGTGTTAGCAGTACTCCTTGTAAAGGTGATGCAAATGAAACCAAAGCAAAAAGTCTTTTTGAACAGCTTGTCCTGTGTTTGGCAGTGGTCACTGGTTTGAAGATCTGAATTTTTTTGTTTTTCCCTCCAGTGGGTCTTAAAACTCCAAATCTAAACTGCAGATAGCAGCGGCTGGGAAATACTACTTGCCAGAGGTGTAGTTGCTCTGTTCTTAAACCTCTTTGTAAGCATCAGTTACTGACCCATGTTGGACAGAATAGTGAGTTCACTGGACCTTTTGTCTGTCCTGGTATTGTCATTCATAGATTCTTGATGACTTTCAACCATTCATTTGTGTCTTCAGGGGACCCTGACTTCTCTCATGCACCACTAAAGATAAATATGTTAGTCTTCATAGATGAAAAGCTGCTAGTGAAATCTGAGCAGTTAAGTCAGCATTATATTTATAGAGAAAGCATATGTGCTTCCAGTTCCTCGTGATATGCAAAAGCCTTGTAATTTTTGAGCATTACGTGGTTTAGCGTTTTGTTACATAGGAGTGTAGTTGCTGAGATGCTGCTTGCAACTGGCTGTTCTAAGAAATTGCATGTGCTGGCGTTGAATTCCAGGTAGACATCCTTACTGGAAGCTGAAACTTGGTGGGTTTTAGATCTGCATGGCTGTTTGAAATGAGTCTCTGTTTTGCCCTTCAGGATGCTATAGAAAACAAACTAGATTCAAAAGACTGGCCTTATTGTTCCCAGTGTCCTCCTACCTGGAATGGTTCAGGAGTAGTAAGGTAAACTGTTTAATTTCCTGAAATATAATTTTCCCATTTACTGATATTTATGTCATGTACTTTCTCAAACATAAAAGTGTGCTTATTAAGCACTGAAATAACTTTAATAGTCAGATGTAAAATGTGTATTTTTTCATCTAAACATACTGACCTTTGTTGTTTAGTAACTCTTGGCTATGTATAGCTTTTTATTTAGAGTATCTCCGTTTTCCTTCCAAGTTAGAAATGACATTTCTGTATTCCCAGAATGACAAGTTTAAACCATCGACCTTTTTAGTGTGAAGTAGTTTTGGGAATGAATTATTGGTATAGTGCGACTTGGGGGGAAAAAAGAATGGTTTTATTTCTCCAGTAAGTTATTTCTGTTGTGGTAGCAGTGGTGTCATTCTTCAAGGTAATGAGTTCCGTAAGTTAAAATTAGTGTCTCTAGGTTCTCTTATTAGGGAGTATGGGCGTGTTGGACATTTGACCCCTGTTGTTAGGGGATGGTTTAGAGAAATCCAGAAAAGTTGGGGGTCTTGAAATTAATCCTCTGCTGATGAATGTGAAATGTGCTGTGTATTTGCATATTTACTGAGTAGTACTGAGAGGTTATTTTGGGGTTTAACTTTTTTAGCTCACTAATCTGTACTGTCCCTTCCTTCCCTTTTTAATCCTATGAGCTCTTGAACCTCATGATCAATAGCTGCCAATTTGACAGCTTTGTCACATTTGGTAGTGTTATTTGAATGGTATGACAGCTGAATAGTGATAGGAGTGTTGCTGTCACAGGAATGCTTGTTGCACTGATCAGGTGCAGGAATTCATAGGAAGGGAAATTTATACGCATCCTAAAACTGGAAGAGACGATTGCATTAGAATTTTTGTGTCATGAAATAAGAGACAAAAGGTACAGATGCACAGCCTTGGGAAAATATTTTTTCCAAGGAATACTTTTTCCAGCCTTGGAAACATAAGGACACACAATGGTGATCAAGGCAATGAAACACTGGGGCAAGTCTGTACATTGTAACTGGATCTCTATCTTATAGGCTGATACAATGTGAGAATCTTTCAGGCACCCTCACAAAGAGACGTGGGGGCTAAAGATATCTGAATCTGCAATTTCTGTATCTGTGTTAGTCTATTTTAAGTGCCTTTTTTTTTTTTTTATTTTTTCCCCTGCTAGCTATCAGAATCTTAGTTGGTAACAGCCAAGGTTTTTGGGTTTTTTTTTTTGAGGGGGATGGGGTTCATTTAGAGAATTTGTTCATGTTTAGAAACTGGAAAACCTAAGACTAGCTTTTTCAAAATGGTCTTGTTATGAAAAATGGCACTGGAATTGCTAACATGCAGAACTAAGGGGCTTGGTAGAAGTCCTTTGTGTGTGTGCGACATTCCTGGTTTATATTTATTTTCCCCATGTGATACTGAATATTTTCAGAAATACACAAACTTGTTTTCATTAAAATCCTTTGAATGATCAATTTGTTTATTTTGTCTTTTTGTGAAATGATAATCAAACCAGGAACTGAATGATAGAAAATGTTACTGCTTAAGTGTATTATTTTTACCAAAATTACTCAGTAATGCTATGTAAATGTCATCTTGTAAAATCTTTTACAGTGCACGCCAGAAACCTAAGGGTAGTTATAAAGATGAGCGAAGGAGTAGTGCAAGACTCATTATATTTGTGATTGGAGGAGTTACATATTCTGAGATGCGCAGTGCTTATGAAGTTTCCCAAGCCTACAAGTCCTGCGAAGTTGTTATTGGTAAGCTTGCCTTGGGGAAAGGGTGGTAGGTAGGGGTTTATTACATGTGTTTTTTGGAAAATATAAGGATCGTTTTTTCTTCCATTCCCTAAGTTGGTTTGGCAAACTAGTACTAACTATAGCCAATGTCTTTATGCATTTGGAAGTATCTTTTCAGTTTATCTAGATTGCTTGATGGCTGCTTTAGGTTTTTTTGTTTTGTTTTGGCTTGTTTGTTGTGTTTTCAACCAGATGTTAAGGACAATAAATGCTGTTGTGCTCTACAGAAGAATCTTCATGAATTATATCAAAGAAATATATTATTGAAGTAGCCTGAAGTATAGTGAAAAGGATTTAAAAACAGATTCGCGTTTTCTTGCATTACAGCTGACAAGCCAGTGCAAAATTACTCTTTTGGGGAGGCAGGGAATATAAGCATTTTTAACAAACAAACAAAACAACCCCACTCTCCCCCCAAAAACCCCAAACAACAAACCAACCAACTCCAAACTAAACAATCCAAAATAACTTTTTCAGTGTAGATCAGTTGACTTCGCAATATCCTTGAGTTCTTGTCATGTGTTCTTTTCTAGGGACTTTACACAAACCATGCCATGATTTATAGCTTTTGCCCTGAAAAATTAAGTAATTGCCTTAATATTATGATTCATCATTAAATGCATGAGCTAGCAGCTGGGGTAGTAATCTGTCAATTAATACTTCGGGTGCAGTAAATGCTTATTCTATCAGCTCCTGTGTTTCAAATAGTAATTTCCTGTAATGCCGTTTAAATTTAGGTGCTAAAGCATTTGCTTATAGGGTATATCAAAATGGAGCTCCAAAACATCTGTTGTTACCGGAAAGCTGTATCCATCTCCAGTGGCAGCTGCTGCCCGGGTTCATGGTCATCCAAAGAATTCTAAATTGCCTGCGATGCCTATGTCTAGCAATTCTCTGTAGTCCTGTGTTTCAGAAATGATTAGATCTATCTACTGTAATTCTAAACATATAAATTCTCTTCCTTAAAGCAATGACAACTTTGATTTTGAGATTGAGAGTCTTACTTCAAGATAGTGGGAAGTGTTTAGGTTTGATGTTGTGTGTATTTAGGGTTTGTTTGTTTGTTTATTTGTTTGGGGGTTTTTTTTGCTTGGTTTGTTGGCTGCTTTCATCAGTGGTGGTTGAGGTAAGTTTAAGGCTTGTCCTACTTCTGAGTTGCAATCATAGGACCAGAACAACAGCAATGTAGTTTAACAAGAACGTTTCTTCATCTGACACTTGTTTACAAACCCACGGTAAGTTTAGATAACTCCTTTGCGATAGTGTCTGGCACTAATCTTCCACAGCACAATCTTCTCTTTTGCTTAGGGGTTATTCTTGCAGTTTAGTTTGTAATCCTGATCTTTGAGGGAAGGTACTGACTACCAAATTTCCATGTGTCTTAACTGCAAGATGAAATCTTCCTGTGTTCCTAATTCAGAACTCGAGGATTAGTAGCCCATTCAGGCTACTAAAACTAAAGGTTCAAGGCAGTCCTGATTTTAAAAAGTTAGAGTTCACTTTATAACTCTAGGGTGACCCTTCATGGCAAAAGTTATAATGACTGTCTGAGAACAAGAGAGGTAGTTGTGCACTCTGAAAGAATCATAAGGGGTTTTTTTGCTGCTCCAGACTTGGAATTTGTTGCGAACTTTTCAAGGTGATATCGGTAAGAGCTAATTTTCTGTAACTGCTGTTTCTGTGGAAAAATACTGTTTGTGACCATCTTTAATCCAGATGGTTTCTTGATTCCGGGTTAAAAACCTGTAGTTAACTCCCCCTTTCACAAAATGGGCACATTACTTGTAGGCTGCAATAAATTCATAAAGCAAAGGTTGCCCAGGCTTAGCTTATATTTCAGTCTGGGCAGAGCAGGGACTTGAAACTTGTATTCAAAGTTAAGAATCGCAGTCTGGGTGTTTCAGTGTGTGAGAGAGGGACACCGTCTACTTAATATTGGCACCGTGACACTATATGATAAAACCTAAAAAACCACTTCGAGCTGTTGAACTTAAGTTTTCCAGGTACTGTAAAAAACACTGTCATGTCCCCAATTTTTTTATTTATTTATTTTCAAGAGGGAATGTCTGTAATTCTAACTTTCAGACTGGTACAGTTAATAATTATCTTCTTTTGTCAGGTTCTACTCATATTTTGACACCTAAAAGACTACTGGATGAAGTCAAGAGCCTTAGTAAACCCAAGGATATGGTCTACATTAAGGATGAATAGAAGTGGTCATTTTAATGATGCATTAGGAAAAAACAAATAGTATGTACACATTCTCATGGAACTGAGTGTTCTAAATACTGTATCAGGACACTACATGGTTCTCACTAATGGGATGTCACTTTATAATTTAAATTTGCTGCTTTTTTGGGGGTGGGGGAGAAGGTAGAGGGAAAAATCAACCTGTGTGTCTCTTAGGTTGTATTTTGTATAGACAGTGTTACACTGTAAGTCCTTTTTCAAAAGGGCTTGTTCATTCCTAAGAAATGATGCTAAAAGTGATTGTGATTATATGTAGACTGGCATTGTCTGAGAACTGTGGAACCTTTCTATTATAGAGTTTATGTCTACAAATGACCGAATTAAGGGACTAGGCTCTTATGTAGAGGCTTTGGGAGAAAATTTGGCAATATGAATTTATGACTAATTTCACAGTGTGGTGTCTCAAGCTGTAATATCTTCTGTCAAATAACTCACTGAATTCTTTAAATATATGTAACTGTGAAAAATCAGGAGGTTTTTTTAGATGGTGGTGATTAAGATATAAAGTTAATCATGGAAGTACTAAGCACTTCTGATTTCAATAAATAACTGGAGAAATGCTGTTGAACTGTGCACTGAAGTACACTTTAAATAGTACAGGGATTATTGCTAAAGCTTTTCAAAAATACTTTGTTTCATAGCAACTTCCTTATAATTGTGTCTCCACAGTCTGCCTTAGAAGTTGAATTGCTTGTAAGATACGAGTTCCAAAATTTTTAGCATAAATCCCTTTTTGAGGGAGTGGGGGCAGTGGAAAAAGAGAGGAAAAGAAGAGAAGCAGTTGAATCTTTCAGATGGCTTGGTTCTTTAAAATAAGAAAAGCAAAAATCAAACCAAGCACCAGAAATTGATGCATTCAAGAGATTTACTGTTTTCTTCTACTTTGTTACATACTAAGAAAGAAATACAAAAATTGTGTTGAAGGGGATCAAAGAAGTTCTACATTATATTAATTCTGTAATACTGGTAATATTTAGATTTGTCTTGGAAAATTCCTTCAGTTATTAAATTGTGAACCTTTTAAAGGGATGTTGTATTGATGTGCCTTGAAATGTTTGTTGTACATAGAATCTGAGAAAAATGTTGTAATGAAAAAGATGAGATTACTCATGGCTTTCTATTTACATTTTTGCCAACTGTAAAGGTATTCACTTTTTGTTTTGCAGAAAGGTGGTTTTGTTTCTTTACCCTTAATTTTGCCCTCAGGTTAACTGGTAAGTTAAGAGAACATTTTGGCTAGATAAGTTCGGTCAAAGTTAATTAGAAAGTGGAAAAGGTCAAACTCCTTCCCTCTGCATCAGAGAGGAATGCAATGGGGGATTATTATGTTATGGTTCTAGTATGTTGCAGGACATGGTGTGTGATAAGGTTAAGTGGCTGTAGCTTTCAAATGCATATACGTGAGTTAAACATGTAATGTATTCTGACTTTATTTTCAGTGGGAATACACAACACCTCTTTGACTGGTTCATTAAACATCATGTGCGTCAAAACCTCAAAAAAAGTTAGCAGAGATAACTTACGTTTATCTGAATTCTAGTTTCTAGCTGTAAATGTCCCAGTAAAAACTTAGAGTAAAAGTATATATTTAAGAAACACAGTGCTTAAGAGTTTTTTACTTAAGATGCACACTTTGAAATCAGTGTTAAACAATTAAACTTAGGAGCCCTTATACTTGGGCAAGAAGAAACCAAGTTCAGTGTAAAAGCAATATGTAATTGCAGTTTTTTTTCATAATACAAAAACTTAAAAGCAGTAAATGCAGAACAAAATAACTGATATCAAAGAGTCCTACTTAAGGACAGAAATAATTGAAATCTATTGTATTGATATTGAGAGATGAAGAAATACTAGCCTAAAATGCTGGATTACTTTTATGGATTTGGCAGCTAAGCCGAAAGCAGACACTTGACAGTCTTAAGTGCTATCTCTAGCTCAAAATTTGATAGCTGATAAATACAAGACTTAAGACTTTTGAACCCATCATCTGCTGTGTCCAGAAGGCAAAGCCAAGCTTTACTGGAAAGATGGATCCAGAGAGATGCTTTAAGAAAAGAAATCTGACAGAGATGTGTAGCTGAAAGCAGCTGGTTTGTTACAGGAGCTTGTGAAGGGGGGTGATGGTGGTGATGGGAGCAGAATTCTTGCAAAGATACTTGCTTTTTTTTTTCCAAGGATCTTCTTGGCTACTTTTCTAGATCAAAAATTGTTTTATCAAGATAAAGAATTTGCAAGAGTTTTAACAAGATAAAAGTCTCCCCTCAAACCCTAATACTTTAGAGTAAGTGTACAAGTTTTACTATAATTTTGAAAGTTCCTGTTTTCATATTATGCATCTTAAAATAGCTACCTATCCCATAAATGTGGGCCCAGAATCACATAAGCACACATTGATCTGATTTGCGTAGATAAATTGCACTTGGAAATGTCTTTAATGTTTCTTAAGTTGAATCTAGAAATCCGGACAAGATGCAGAGATGATGAAGAGGAAAATGAAAGGTATGGAATAATTTCCATGTCAGGAATGGCCAGAATAGGATCCTTGATGACGGGGAAAAGAAGTGAGACATGGTGCAGTAATATAACATGCTCTAAATTTTTTACTTGGGGGAGGGGCGAATTGGGAGGGAGAGGCAAAAACCTTGACACACATGGGAGAAAAATCTTTATGGGGCTATTAAAGATATTACTGTTGATTGGGAAGGGCTCCGAGCTTTCAATTTCCTAGAGAATGATCTAAGTAAATGTCACTGTATGCTTTTCTGCTGGCTTTTTATTCTTGGGCATTTGCTGTCATGTCTGGGACAATGTGTTCAGTGACCGAGGATGAACAAAAGATCTAGCTGTTCTTGTGGTGTGAGAAGATTTCTGTGGTAGAGGGTTTTTTTTATTGGATCTAGGAAATCTCTAGCAATTACTTTAACTATGAAGTTAATTTGCAAAGTAATAATAGGAACATTCTGAACATTAATCTAGGAACTTCAAAGGCTAGTGAGCCTTTCACCTGTGCTGTTCTCTTAAGCTAAATAAAGCAAAACCGTGGATAGTAAGCAGAGACAAATCAAGTTATAAGGATATACAAAGAAACAAAAGGTTAATAGTATTGTTGACTGTCAAGCATGGAAGAAGCTCTGAAAAACAAAAAGCTGTTGACTCCAGCTAGTAAATCAGTGGTACACAGCAGCAAACTTAGCTGTCGCTGCTTGCATGAATGGAGTCTGGTTATCTCTGTATCCATCAACTGATGAAACCACTTGGGTTTCCCTGAAAATAGGTGTCTTTTTAAGCAATGCACTGTCACTTCTAACTTGATTTCCATCAGTTCTTATATACTTGGGAATTGCTTGAGTGAATAACTGCCCTGATAATATAAGGCTGTGAACTTGCTTGTAATAACTGCAGTAAAATGGATTTCAGAAGGAAGATAATATGACTCCTCTCGGCCTACTGTATTTCTACAGTATCTTAAAATTTTCCAACCTACTTACTATAATGTAAATTCTCAAAGCCAAATGTATATGACAAGGTAAGGACACTGCATTGAAGAAACAGAAAATGTAGTTGTTTGGAGTACTTATACAACAGATGGTAATACTCAGTTACTGAGATGTGCAAGGAAGTCCTTTAAAAACAACTCCCAATGTAGGGCACTCTAAAAACAAAATAATTACAAATATTAATTATAGCTTGGTATGTGAGCATAATGCTTATTGATGTCCCAGGTGCAGAGGCTATTTCCCTTTGTTGTGCTTAAGCAGCTGCTGTTAAGGTGTGGGAAGAAAATATATGTAGTAACCACTGAGCTTTATTCTCCTATTGAGGGGTGGGAGGGGACAAAAAGTCAAAAAGTTACCTTTGCTTGTTTAAGCCAATTTTTATTAAGCTGTCTTAAATGAAAACTCAGAAGGTATCTGTGTACAGTAATCGGGATTAGCCAACATACTGAAGACTCTCAGTAGAATTTGGAATTTTTTGCCAGTTCAGAGGCTGTGTGTGAACCTGTGTAATACCAATAAGCTCTGGGTTGGTTTAGTACTGATAGCTACAGAACAGCTAACAAAGTCAGCTAGCTGACTTTCTGATCTTTGTATTTATTATTTCATATTTGTAGAGATCCTGATGCTTCAGTATCAACCAGCAAAACAATATAGCATTTGAAATTGGGTAATTAAAGCTGCTTCCTTTTAAGTTTAGCCAGATCTTCTGAAAGTGCTTGTACCATTCGTTCGGTAGCTTTCTTCAAAATGTTTGCTGTCTGTATGGCGTGATCCAGAGTAGAATGTAAAATCTGCTGGGGAATAATAAAATATAGTCTTGTTAATACTAAAGGCAGATGTTTACATAGGTGTAGAATAGAAAATTGGGTTTGCATAAAACTGAGTTGCATTAAAGAGTCTGTAACGTACTCATATGAAATAACATACTAACACATAAGCTAAAATTCTTGTAATTTTAACTCCCTCCTGTCATATCCTCAAAAGGACTAGACATGCTTAGGTTGTAATAGACAACTTGATCAGAATGGACTGTTCAACAGTGTCATGATGTGGAGATGAAAGCTTCCCAGGATAGTTGTGTAGCTTTTAATTTTCACTCTGAAATCTTACATTTGCATTGGACTCATTAGCGTTTCTGTATATGATGTTGATTGCAGATTTGGTTTGGCCAGGATTCTTGCTGGGTAAGCAGTGATATGAAAGGATAATTTTATCATATGTGCTTGAATAGCAGGTTTTGGCAGGCTCCGAGTTTTGCCTAAAAATAGGATGCATAGCATAAATACAAAAGATTTCAGTAAACAAAGAATTTATAAAATATGAAGTAAATATATAAAAACTTTGATAGCATACTCAATAGCAAGTTAATTTTGCAGTGAGTAGAATTTTTCATTTAATTGTAAAACACAGTCCATTGTAGTTTGTGTTACATGTGTATTTCAGTAAAATAGAAAACATGCCAGGATGCAGAGTCAGATCTCTCACAATAGTATCGCATTCTGGGTGCTTTCTCTGAGTGGTCTGTGCTATTAATTCTCAAGTCCAGCTGCTGTGCTTCCAGGCAATTGCTACTATTGAGTAATGCTGTCAAAAAAACTTTGACAAAATTGTCTGAATTTCAGTCGAGTCTGTGCCTACACTTAAGAATCCATTTTACTTCTCAGACTCCCACTATAATGTAATGTAAACAGTTAAAATAGGACTGTTACATATAAAGAAATGGTAGCAAACAGAACTGGATCTTAACAAATGCAGATCTGCTTTTTAATCTGAGTGGGACCATCCTCTTAATCAACTGAAGTATTTTTTCTTTACTACTAAATGTGTCAGTTGAAGAAGTTTTTAATTACTCTTCCGTAAATTAGAAATGTTCAAGAACTACTCTTAAGAATTATTTACACTTGCTATTAGGTTAAATATTTTCATTCCACTAATGACTAAAATTCTAATATATAGCATGCACTGCAAAGATGAAACATTCCTTCTGCTTGATACTGGTGAGTTGTTTTTTCCTTGCTGAATCTTCAATGATGGCATTTTCTCTTGTACTATATAGTTATTGCTGCAGCTTACCTTGCACAAAGTCTATTTACAAGTTCACATGGCTGTTTATTTTTCTGAGCCTTTTGAGAGGGAAGTCTTTTCTGTGAATAAGCTGGAGTAGTTGAGGCCATGTTTAAAAGAAAGACAAAAAAAAGTAATTTGCTGTGTATTTATAATTTTTCTCCATTTGCCATTCATAACAAATCAAGTACCTATCACTACTGAATAAAACTTGAATATGTTTAAGATTTTTTGTAAATGAGGACAGATTAGCCTTTTTAGTTTTGCTGTTGAATTTAGTTCTGTGGTAAAGAGTATGCAAATGTATATTATATTTCATACAGTGAAAGACTACAGAGGCAAAGTGTAGAATAATCAGACTCGTATAATCCTAATAATTACATGAATTCTTCTTTGATTTATAGATTTATAGAATTTATACAAAGAAGTAACTAATTTGTACTTCCTTCCCACTGTTGAAAATTTGTATTTTTCCAGATGCAATTTTTCCTTACAGTATAGAGTCTGAGGTAAGAGACTTTAAAAGCTACATGTTCAACATTTTAAATATTATTTATAAAGTAAGGCTTTTCTTGACTTTGTGTGTCACAATTTCGAGTGTAGAGGTGGAATCTTTTTCAGTACTTGTTTACTTCAGGTAACAGCTAGCACTGAAAGTTGGCACAGTAATATCCAATTTTAAAAATTCTTTATGGCACTGCCAAATGAGATATGCCCATCATAAATTAAACATGGAAGGGACTCTTCTCATGAAGAATCAGGTAAGGTGTTGTGTATGGGGACTAAACTTGGCCAGGTGTGTAAAAGTTGGATTCGCTGATACTGCTCTACAAGATCTATACACATCCATTGTTGCTTCTGGTTGCTTATACTAAATTAAATTTGACCTGATATTTGCAATGTGGCTTTCTGCATCTTGACATCTAACCTGTGAAAGGTAATTATTTCGGTACACACCATACATATAAGATGAAACACAACATTTATTTCTACATTTGGCACAAGACTCAACAGACTGTAATTCCTGAGTTGAAATTGATCTTTGCTTCGTGTAGGGCATCTGCTTCTAAACCCTGAAAACAGAGACATGTTTAGAAAAACAAACACTATTAAAAATATTTTTGCACAGATATTAATGGCTTTGCAAATATTATACCTCTTCTCTCTCCATGTGATCTTTTACTGAATGTTTTGCAACTTCCAGTCCCACAGTTTACAAGTTCCTTGTTTGGTGAATCATTGTAGGAATTGTAGGCAGAGATGTCTTCTGAATTGCTGCCTAAAATCCCCAAAATAAATTAAAAAGGTCTGAAATAGTAAAAATTTTGGCCTGTGTACATAGGTAATTATTTGGTTTTCAGCACCATCATTTTTGAGCCCTTTGCTGCTATTAACACTGCTGCAATTTGAAGTAATACTTTTTTGTCCACTGTAGGTGGGGACTGAACTTTAAAGATTGTCTCAAATGTAGATTTTTTTTTTTTTTTTTAAATTAAGCTCTCTGATCTCCATAGTTTTATGAAAACAATGCAGCCTAAGAGGAATGTGACAACAGAATTAGGGATATCTAGCATGGCACTCTTTAGCTATTGCACAAATCAGTAGTAACAATAATGGCCCCTAGTGGTTTATGTTAAAGGATATTGCAGAGAAGACAAGGACAACAGGTAGACCAAAGGTAAGAATAACCTACATATTCAGACTTAAAACTGAATCTAAAACAGCCCATGGTATTATTTTTTTTTAGTTTTTGGCTACTAACTGCTTCAGAGTATTCTGCAGTGAAGAAACAAGATGGGGACACCGTAAGAGAAACAAATGCCAACTGCTTCTTACTAAACCTCCAAGACCATGGAGTCTGAGATGGCTTGTCTACTGATGTAACCAGCTCAGGAGCTTGTGTGGGATCCATTTTAGATTCAATGAACTTACACTATTAGGGGCTGGACTAAGGAACAAGAATATTTTCAGCCTGTGTCAAACCTGAATGGGTCAAAGATTTAGGGGAGGTTTTTGATCTTTGATTTTTGCAGAATAAGAATGCTGAATCCAAAAACAAAAGCTGGAAGTACTGATGTGAAATGTTTCAGTTGTCCTGTCTGAAATCCCACTTTTAGGATATGAAATAAATGTACATAATGATGAGGAAAAGGCAAAATCAAAGCATTGTGTGCACACAACTTTGATGAATTTCTTAGGACCCTGTCTGAGTTTTGAATATTGCTGAGAATGGATATGTCATGGTTTCTCTTGGGCAAACTGTTTCAGTGTTTGATTAGACCCAGAGTTAACACTTTTTTAATTGCTCATATTTAACTGGAAGTTCTGTTGCAATGTGTCTGTCCCAGAGTCTTGTGCTATGCTAAGCAGTAACATCTGATAAAACTACAAAAAAAATTTCATGCTGCTGAGATGTGACATGATTCAGTAGTAGGCACAAGCACAGTTCTAACCTTTGTATGCCATCACTACTTACTCAGGTTGCTGTCTGATAAATCAGTTGGTTTTCTCTGCAGGAAGAGTGAACAAGTTCCAGTTTTCTTTTCCTGTATGTTTTTGTTTCTTTAAGCATGAAAACAGAACATTAATTGTACTTGAATGCTTTTATATAATGAGCCTTATAAGCATATTACATTAATGTTTGATCACTTCTTACTTGAGGAGAAATTGGATTTACCCATAGAAATAACTCTACCTGTATCAATTATCTGAAAAGGTGGTAAGTAGAAGCTTAAATCAAAAAGTAACGACTTGGGAAATCATTAACCCTTTAGCTAAAGGACACATTCTGGCAAAAGGACTCTACTACCAGAGCTGTTAAAAATGCTTAAACGAAGAGCTCTTAGTAATCACATCTTTGAATAGTGAATTAGTGTGAAAATCTTATGTATTTATATATTTGTTAACATATGTTGCATCAAAATATTATCAGTGGTAAGGATTATATAGTTTCTTGGTAGCTTTGAGCTAATAAGGCTTTAATTTTACGGCCTTTAGGTAATTAGAGGAATATTTGAGATGTACTTTCTGCCAGAACAAAAACCAAGTTCCTTGTTTGTAATATTTTACATCTATTTTCAACTTAGGGCATACAATGTCATCAAATTTATTTGGAAAACATTTTACTCATTCATGAAAATAATGATCAGAAATGAAGCTAACTTTCTTTAAATGACAAGTGGGGGAAAAAAAAGGAACCTAGGTGAGTTCTACTACATAAAGATTAACATTTATATTTAGATTAATATTACTGTGTTCTACGCTGCATGTATTTTGAGATCTAGCTTTAATTAGAGATTTGTCAAAATTTCTAACTCCAAAACAACACAGGTAGATTTATCACACTGACATTTCTATAAATGAAACTTTTCAAATGTAAGGGTCATGTAATAAATGTAGAGGTATCCATATGCTGTCTTTCCAGGCCTACCAGTTGATGACAGTGATAACTTCAAACATTTTACACTGCTGAACACTTTGCAGTCATCCCTGTTTGGGATGCGGACATGAATCACTGAATAGAGAACAAACACAAAGCCTCTTCTCTTAACACACCATTAGAACAACTCTGTACCACTTAAGCACTGTAAACTGTATGATGGTCCAGTGGTTTATCCTGAGATGGGATACTTCATAATATGAATGTAATCCTCTCTTTAATGGGAGCTCTGCCATTTCTCTGGTCATCTGGTTTATCACATACCTTATGTGATTTTTCTGCTGCTAAACTTGAAAAACAGATTGTCCTCTCATTTATCTGTATTAAAGATGTTATTCGGTGTTTCAGGCAGAGTCTAGTGTAGAGACATATCAATGTACATGCATGTATCCATTCACTTAGCTGTGGGAAAAAACATGTATGACAAGCCAAAATACGTAAGACTTACCTGTTCATACCTGAATCTTCATCAGCATTAAATTTTTGACTTGATGTATCCTGACTGTGGCATGCAGGACCTTCAGCAGGATACTTCTGCTCAGGTGAAAGGCATCTCTGTTGCACACAGAAGGCAAAACAAATGTATATATGATTGTTTATATTACTGTGTATGACATATCAAGCAGGATACTATAAACAGTCACATTGTTTGCATATCAATTTTGTATTGCTTTTAGTTACCATCAACTCTACAATTTGATTTATCTTTTTACAATTCTATCTGTAGAGCAGACTGGGAAAAATATGATCACTTTATTGTCCATGCAGTTGGAGTTCAAGATAGGTATCATAGAATAGTTAGGGTTGGAAAGGACCTTAAGATCATCTAGTCCCACCCCCCCCTGCCATGGGCAGGGACACCTCACACTAAACCATATCACCCAAGGCTATGTCCAACCTGGCCTTGAACACC